>JAOXJP010226525.1:0-25420 GCA_025762735.1 Platanus orientalis | reverse complement strand
GTCATAAAGATGACGGTTCTCTCAACCATCATAGATGGTTGTTTCCTATATTTAATGATTCTTAAGTGTGAATTAGTAATTATTCTATCAAATCCTAACGTTTAAAATCAGAAGTCCTTCATTTGACCAGTATCTCACCCGTCTCTTGATTTCGGACGCCGTATCTCCGCAATAAGCTACAATACGCGAGACGTACCTGTATCTCGGGTCCGTGATACGAGTCGCGATAACGATATTTTAAACCTTGGCTCACATAGGACACTTACAAGACTCCTAGCACTACCCTTGAGCCCAACACATGCCCATGAGATTGACATACATCAACAGTATTGACAAGGATACTGCTATCCTAAAGCACTGTCAAGCCAAGCCCTACTTGACCGGCCCACAAATGACTTCCTTGCATCCCATGATGCTTGTCCCACTTGTAGGGTTCCATGTGTCATCATCGCCCATGCGTGCTATTAGTCAGCCATTTCGGCGCCCATGTTGTGTCATTGAAGTGTATCTCAAATGACCTCAGAGTCCACCATGCTCCACCTATAGCACTGAAGGCCCAGCACACCTACATCACATCCTTGACCTTGCTTGAGACATTAAGCCCACCAAAGGCCATGACACTTTACCCACGTACCATACCGTTCCACGCAAGACGTCGTCCCGAGTCTTGTCATGCCACCACTGTGGCCGTCCAAGGTTAAGCCAGGATTTTTCCCAGCACAAAGACAAGGCACACCTGAACACCAAGGCCACGGGATAACCCACTCGGCTCCTCGTGGGCTGCCACTGTCACATAGCTCATGTTAGTAGCACCCACACAGGAAAGCCCCTGTCTACTGACAGATTTGCAGGGCTGCCACACCAGGCTCTCAAGCACTGTCCTATGAGGGAACCCAACCCCCATAGGAACTCAAGGCAACACCTTTGTGTGTGCCAAGAGTCGCCCCCAAACCATATTGAGGAATGCCTTATAGTTTAAGCTCATGCGGGTTAGGAGCATGCCGCCTACGCATAGCACAGTATGTCGTGCCCACTATGCCTTGGCATGCCTCCTGCCCATGCCAAGGGCCTGGGTGCCTCAGAGCACCCACCCCTCCTCAAGGTGTACACTATGCCTTTCTTGGGTTGCCAGAAGGGAACATCACCCCCCCCCCCAGAAAATCATACTCTACCTATTTATAACTTTGCCATCAGGCAATATTTATTGAAATGCCACCATGCCACATGTTAGGCCACTCGTGCCACCATGAGCTATGACATGTTCGTGATGAAACTGGCTGTTGACATGTGGTTTGGCCTATTTTGACTCTGAGCTTGCTTTCTTTGTACATTGCCGAGAATGTTTGTTAATGTACGATCAGTTTAGATGCTATTAAGGAGTGCTTAACATGCATATGATGTGATGTGATACTTCTTGAAAGTCTCTTCATGTAATGTTTGGTTTTCAACTTGTGATTATGAGTGTCTCCCCTCATGTTCTCTAAACCATGTGTCAACTTACTGGAATAACTCATCAGCTGAAGAGCAAGGATATAAATCAACTGTCTGCCTGGACGGTCAGTTGTGTAGGCCCAACACAATTGGATGTTGGGATCCATTGCTCACGATTGACTATTCAGCTTAGAACAGTCCTATTATAGCCATTCCAAGCTCTGACCCTTGTCTAGGCTGCATGGTCTGCTTTCTTTAATCCATCTATCTCGTCATCATGTGCCAAATATTACATGCTATGTTGGATTATACCTATTTCTTCCCTTTTTGATTGACATACTCCTATTTGTATGATAGAACCATGATTCACATATGTTTGAAGTATGTTATTCTTCCTTCCATAATTGCTCGTCATGTGTTTCGTTTTTCACACTTGATCATGCCTACATTATTGCCATTAACAATGTTTGAATGCGTTATGAGGACTACCTTGTAAGTTTGCTTGCCCTATTTGACTGGTCAAACATGACTAGCCATTGGACACCTCGGAATGCACAATAGTCAAAGGAACCAAGCTTCTATTGGGATTAGAAGGATAAATAGACCAACAATATTTGGTTAATTCATAAGGTTCATAGTGGAAACCAGGAAAGGAACAAAATTAAGGAACCACATTGTGTAACAAGGACAACAAAAGGTGGCCAAGATAGTTGTGCCATTGTAACAAATCATCAGAATCTATTTTGATGGCATCACTGGAAGTTGTTGAAATGGGGCAGCAATTGGGGATGTAATATCCAATAGGTAGAGATCATCTTTCTCATATCCCTTGCCAATCACCTTTTTCGTTGCCATGTTCAGAAAATTACAATAGGTAGAAAAAAGTAACACTACAATTCCAAGATTTGGTGATGTTACTAATGGACAATTAGTTCAAAGTAAATTAGAGAACATGTAATATGGATGATAAAGGTACAATGGGAGTAGTGGAAACATTCCATTTACCGGCAATAGAAGAGAGGGACTCATAAGCTATTCAAACCCTATCTTGACCATAACATATCTGATATGAAGAAAAAAGTGATGACATGCCAGTCATATGATGTGCAACACCTGAATTAATGATCCAAGGACGACTATAAGTGACATTAGAAGACGAGGCTGAAATACCAGAGTAAGCAAAGGATTCGAGTTATTTGAAATTAAACATATTTAATTTCTTCTCAATACTATAGCTCCACTATATTTTGGCACACCAACTTGGAACTGCACAAATGCCAAACAAGCAACACTTCCAGGAAATACGACCACTTCTAAGAAACACAACAATTTCGTTAACTTAATTTCCAACTCAAAACAATTTCTTATCAAAGCTTCAGCAGGCATACACAGTAAAAGACTACAACAACAACAACAACAATAAACAACCTTATCCCAACTATTTGGGGTCGGCTACATGAATCCTGGTCCGCCATTCCGCTCTACTTATGGCCATATTTGCTGTTAAATTACAAGCTGCTATGTCCCTCCATACTACTTTAACCAATTTTGACCTTCATCTAGTCCTTTTAACACCTTCAACTTGCATTGTCTCACTCCTTCTCACTGGTGCAGTCATTGGTCTTCATTGCACATGCCCAAACCATCTCATTCAACTTTCCTTCATTTTATCACCTATTGGTGCTACACCTACTTTGGCAAACTAGGCGGCAAAGAGTTGTTCCATCAACAACAACAACACTTCAACAAGGCTACACAACCGGATATTAGATTTGATTTTATAATCAGTCAATGGCAACCCTGTCACATACACTTGTATCATATAGCATTGGCTGTAGGAATCGACCACACAAGCAGACAAAACGCTTCATTTAATTAACAAATTACTTTAAAAAAACTCCCATATACCCATAGCGTACAGTACCAAAAAAATGTCATACAAACACCAAGAAAATGCCATACGTGTAGGCATATAGCATTGAGGGTATTTATGTCATACCATAATACGTATGTAGACCAGTATATTGGTATATAATCTCATATGAATAAATACTTCGCATATTGAGAGATAATAAATCTCATACGGTTAACCACAAATTGTCTTAACCTCTTCCCTCTTTTTCCTTTCTTCTTCTCTACTTTTTCTTCTATATTTCTTCCATTATTGAGCTTGCAGGTTTTCAAGCTGGTATCAAAGCAACGACACCAATATAGGGACAAAATCGCTCGCGCAGGGCCGTGCTGACGTCAGCGTCTGTCCAGCTGATGTCAGCAGACCTTACAGTGTGTCAGGCCTTGAAACCCTAGGTGTGGGTTGTTTTTTCCTGTTGGCAATTGTCATATTTTTTTCGAAATTTTTTGTAGCCTGGAGATGTGATTTTCGAAGGGTTTTGTGAGATTTTTGAAAAAACCCCAAAGTCGGTAGATTTGTCAGATCCGATTAGGTTAGAGGTTTTTTTGGGATTAATTAAGACGATGGATCGTTTTTGACTTAGGAAACATCCAAAACTTGTTTGGAGTGATTTAGTTGAGTATTGAAATTGTGGTGGCAAGTTTTTGGGTTCTTAGGCTCACGTTTTTTTTGCCTGATGCTATATACCCAAAATTTCTTAAATTGTTTTGGATTAAATCGTGTTGCAACAATGATGTGTGTCCTTGATGATATCTTTGAAGATTCTATAATGTTTGTTCATGTTGTTCGCCTTCTAATCTGTGTTCTGGGTGCTTCAGGGTCTCTCTTCCAGTAGCCTGCAACTGTGTGACCATGTGACCATGACAATCTTATAGCCAACCCTGTGTTCGTGTGTATCATGGTTGGTTTGCCTGTGTGGGGCTTATTTTTTGTGCAATTTATAGTGGTTAGTAACCTTTATGTTTCAAGATGTCAGAGGAAGAGCGTAGGACCTCTGACCAAACTGTGGGCTACTCGACTAACAAGGAGATGAACACTATTCAAATAGTTGGGGATACATCTCAACCCCAAATAACATCTGTGAAGTTTAATGGCAGCAACATCTCACGTCGTCCAAGTCTATGCTGATGCATATTCAAGGTAAAGACAAGGAGTACCTAACCGGTGAGATGGTAGTACCCCCTCGGACTGATTCTCGTGATCGAAAGTGGAAGGTAGAGAATGCAGCAGTAATGGGCTGGTTGTTAAATTCAATGAAGTAAGAAATTAGGGACTAATTATTCTTGGAAACAACCCATTAGATCTGGGATGCCCTTGCCAAGTCGTATTCCCAAATGGGCCACAAAGCTAAAGTGTATGAGTTGAGGTAACGGATTGCTCAGTTCAAGCAAGGAAATCGGCCTCTTGCTATGTACTATTGTTCTTTAAGAAAAATGTGGGATGAGTTGGACCGCTGCATTACATATTGCCCGGCCTGTGTGAAAGATACCATTGAGTATAAGAAGCATGTTGAAAGTATTTAAATATTTGAATTCTTGGCAGGGATTAATCCAGAATACGAACAAGTGCAGGTCCTCCTCCTTGGGAAGGATCCCTTACCCTCTTTAAATGAGGTCTAGGCTCACATACACAGGGAAGAAGGACGTCAAGGGGTGATGAATGTGACTACCTCCTTTAAAAAATAAAATTTAATTTCTACATCTACTAAGAGTGGCCGTGGTGGCATTACAGGACATGGCCGGGTGGACAAGTGAACTTCACCCCCGATGATAGAGACCGGTTAAAGTGTGAGCATTGTGTTAGGTTTCGCCATACTAAGGACCAGTGTTGAGATCTTCATGGCAGACCATAGGATCTCCCTCCACGTTCCTTTTCACGAGGTGGATCCAGTACTGGTAGAGGAGGCCGTTTTGGTACCAGCCGCTTTAATGCTCATTCCGTGACTACTATGCCACTAGAGACAACGACCCTCCCACCTCTAACTTCCTTACCTTCTAGTTCTTTAGATGTGGGTTTATCTAAATATGAGATTGAGGCACTTTAATGCTTTGTTTCTCAATTGGACCACCCTTTTAATGTTTATCATCGTTTTCGTATTCAGGTACATTTGCATCTGCCTTGTCTGCAACTGTCTCTGATCCACAAAGCTCCTGGATTATTGATTTTGGGGCTTCCCACCATATGACTGATATGTTATCCTTCTTTTCTTCTTATAAAGTTTCTTTAGGCAAGGACAAGGCCCGAATTGCTGATGGATCCCTCTCGTCAATAGCAGGACAGAGAGATATTTCTGTTACCCCTGACCTATGTCTGTCATCTATGTTACATGTTCGTAAGTTTACTTTTAATTTGTTGTCCATTAGCCATATTACAAAAGAGCATAACTGTTGTGTTACCTTTTTCCTATTTCATTTTGTGTTTCAGGACTTGTGACGAAGAGGACAATTGATTTGGGGCATGAGAAGGATGATCTGTACCTTCTGCATTCTAGTTTACTAGTAGCTACACTAGCAATAAAGAGGGACACTTTTACTTCCAAATCAGATTAGTTATTCACTTGGCATTGCAGTTTGGGACATTTGTCTTTCTCTGTGTTGAAGAAGATGTTTCCCCACTTTTCTTGTTTTAGTTCTTTTGTGAACCGTGCCAGTTGGCTAAACATTGTAGGGCTGTTTATCCTCTTAGTGATAATAATAAAAGTGATGTTCCTTTCTTTCTTGTGAATTCTGATGTGTGAGGGCCTTCCCCTACAAATTCTTATCTGAGTTTAGATACTTTGTAACATTTGTGGATGAGTGTTCTCGGGCAACTTGGGTTTATATGTAAAAGAACAAGAATGACGTGTTTATAGCCTTCAAATCCTTCCATAGTATGGTTCTTACACAATTTAACATTAAACTTTAAATCCTGAGGTCAGACAATGGTGGTGAATATATTTCTCGAGAGTTCTCTTCCTTATTTGATACCTCTAGCATCATTCAACAAACTACTTTTCTGGGTACTCTTGAGAAAAATGGGGTAGTTGAACGGAAAAACAAACATTTATTGGAGATTTCTCATGCTATCATGTTTACCATGGATGTGCTTAGGACATTCTAGTCTGAGACCGTCGAAACGGCAGCATACCTCATTAATCAGATGCCCTCACTTGTTCTTTCTCAAAAGGCCCCAGTTGAGATCCTGTTTCCTAACTCCTCTATGTTCCCTTTATCACCTAAAACCTTTGGATGTATTTGTTATGTTCATGTACCTAAATTTGATTGCACCAAGTTAGATCTGAAGACACTTAAATATGTTTTTTAGGCTATGGGATGAATCAGAAATGGTACAAATGTTTCCATCCTCCTACCCATCGTTACTTTGTGTCTCGCGATGTAACCTTCTTTGAGTTCATTCCTTTCTTTTCCACTCGTGGGTCATCTATCTAGGGGGAGCAATTTGCAAGTAAAGTGTCTGGCTCTACTTCAGTCCCTATTCCTCTTCTTGTTCCCGTTCCATTGTATTACTTTGATAGCAAAGATAGTAGTGTTGGTAGCAAGGGGGAGTTGCAGGTATATACCCAAAGACATAAACAAAAAGCAAACATGGAGGTGGCACATGAAAACCTGAACTCTCATGACCCACTCTAGGAGTTGCCTTCTGAACTAGACTTTGAAACATGTAACATTCCTCCTCCTTCACATCATGATCATTTGGATCTGCCCATAGTTCAGAGAGAGGGTGTTAGAACTTGTACTCAACACCCTATGTCAAATTTTGTGTTCTATGATTCCTTATCACCCTCGTTTTGTAGTTTCTCTATGGCCTTGTCTTCTGTTTCTATTCCTTGCTGTGTACCTGAAGCATTAGCACAACAAAAATGGAAGGATGCAATGGTTAGGAAATAAAGACATTAGAAAAAATTATACAAGGGAGTTTGTTCCTCTTCCTAAAGGAAAAAGGCTGGTGGGGTGCAAGTGGGTAATCACTATTAAATACAAGTCGGATGGGTCAGTTAAGAGGTATAAAGCACGCCTCATTGCCAAAGGATATACTCATACATTTAGCATAGATTATGAGGAGACGTTTGCCTCGATAGCCAAAATGAACTTCGTCAGGGTGCTTGTCTCTCTTGCTGTAAATCAAAATGGATCATTCTTTTAATTCGATGTAAAAAATGCTTTCCTACTTGGAGATCTAGAGGAAGAAGTATACATGGCCACTCCACCAGGTTTTCGTATGATGAATGCTGAAGGGAAAGTCTACAAACTAAAGAAGGCATTGTATGGTCTAAAGCAATCTCCATATGCGTGGTTTGAAAGATTTAGATCAACCATGTTGAAATCTAGCTATAAACAAGCTTAAGCCGATCACACTTTGTTCATCAAGAAATAGGGTTCTCAAGTGACAGCTTTAATAGTGTATGTTGATGACATTGTTACAGGAAATGATGTTGCAGAAGTAGCACGATTAAAGGTTGGATTAGCTAAAGAGTTTGAGATTAAGGACCTTGGCTTTCTCCAATTCTTCATTGGGATTGAAGTTGTCAAATCCAAGCAAGGCATCTTTTTGTCTCAAAAGAAGTATGTGTTGGATTTGTTAAAGGAGTCTGGAATGGAAGGCTAGAAGCCTTGTGCTACACCAATTGAGGTGAATCATCGATTAAAGGAAGAAGACAGTGAGAAGCTCATTGATGTTGGGAGATTTCAAAGACTGGTGGGTCGCCTTATTTACTTATCCCTTACTCGCCCAGACATCACATATGCTGTGAATGCTATTAGTTAATTCATGCTTGCCTCAACTCAAGATCATATGAAGGCTGCCTACCGGATCCTTAGATACTTAAGGGTTGTCCAGGAATGGGTCTCTTGCATAAGGGACATGGTCATCATCGTATTGAGATCTACATTGATGCTGGTTAGGCTGATTCCCTTATAGATCGTAGATTTGCATTTAGATATTGCTCTCGTTGGAGGAAACTTGGTTACTTAGAGAAGCAAGAAGCAGTCTGTTGTAGCCAGATAGAGTGTTGAAGCAGAGTTCAGGTCTATGGTTCATGGAGTTTGTGAATCATTGAGGCTAAAAATGTTTCTATCTAAAGTAGGATTTCGCATCCGGGCACCTGTGAGTCTCTATTGTAACAACAAAGCCGCTATCGGTATTGCCAATAACCCTGTGCAACATGATCGAACTAAGCATGTAGAGGTTGATCGTCACTTTATCAATGACCATCTCAAGAAGGACAACATTTGTACTTCCTTTGTACAAACTCATAACCAGCTCGCCAACATCTTTACTTAGAGTTTGAGTAGACTGCAGTTCATGTTTCTGTTGAGCAAGCTGGGAATGCTTAATATCTATTCTCCAACTTGAGGGGGAGTGTAGGTGTATAGCATTGAGGGTATTTATGTCATACCATAATACATATGTAAACCAGTATATTGATATATAATCTCATATGAATAAATACTTCGTGTATTGAGAAACAGTAGTTCTCATACGATTAATCCCAAATTGTCTTAACTTCTTTTCTCTTTTTCCTTTCTTCTTCTCTACTTTTTCTTCTATATTTCATCCATTATTGAACTTGCAGGTCTTCAAGTATACAATCTCAGGCAATGATTCACACTTCTTAAATCACTGGTTTACACAACCTACTAAGAGCAACACAGGGGTTATAACACTCAAGAAACTATAGATAGGGATTCCAAAACTTAACACAATAGATTGACCAGATGTTATGAGACATCACTTCCAACAGTTAGGAATTTCTAAATAAATGAAGATTAAGAGTTGCTGGCCCTGAGATGTCACGCATATTACAAGGCTAACTCAATCAGTAGCACAAGGGGGCATACAAAACACACAATCGAACACCACAAATCATGATTTATCAACTCAACTCATTAGATCACCTCTAGAATCGAATTTGAGCTTGAAAATTCAAGTTACTGTGCAGGGCTGAATGCTATAGGAGAGCAAACATGTTGGAACTTGCTCAAATTTGGGTTAAAACTCATGGGATTTGTTTCTCTAGCTTCGTAGGATAGATTAAAAGTAGTATTGAGATTTTAATCAAACCAAATAGCTCTCAAACCAAGCAGATTAAAGAGTTTTTTTTTTAAGCTGGCATTCACTCAATTTTTAGGGGAAAATCCATAATAAAAGCAAAACAGCTTCTAATGACTTCATATTGCAACAAAAAATACTCCAAAAAATGGGGTGATTGAGGATTTATGTTTACCTTACTTGCTCATGGAGTTGGTCCATATGGTCTGCTGACATCAGTGTAGGCCTTGCTGATGTCAGCGACTTCCAAGGCTGATGTTGGTCGAACTATACTGTAGGTCTGTTTGTATTGGCTCTGATACCATGTTGGTTTCATATATGACGTGTGTAGTGTTAAGGTTTGGTAAGAATTAAGAAGAGGAAGGAAAGAAAGAGAGATTGAAGAAACATAAGGTGAGTGTAGGATACACTCCCACTTACTTTTATTATAATGTGTATTTGGAATTACACTATATGGTATAGTATGGTATACTTATACTATATCAAATACAAGAAAGGAATATTACAATCAGGCTCTTATCTTGTAATACATGAATTCCTACATGTCCTTGATCTCCAATAAGAGATTGGCCTGGCATGATGTAAACCGTGTGATACTCTTATTGATCCCAAGATTTTTTTTTTGGATAAATATATTGATCCCAAGGTTCCCAATAATATATTGAATGAAGATGAGAGTGACCACATGTCTATGTGATTTGTGATATAAATTGTAGGTTTATGTGCTTAGAAGAGAAGATAGAAGGAGAAAGAGGAAGAATAAGAAAAAGAGATTGTAGAATACAAATAGGTCGATCGTATGAGTATGTTTGTCTCATACGTCGGTATTTATATTAATGATATACTTGTACATCGTACATATGATATACCAATAGTATGGGTATATAATACCCTTATTACATAAATACCCTCTAATACAATACTTCAACAACTTCAACACTCCCCCTCAAGTTGGAGCATGAATATGCCCAACTTGCTGATGATATCATAAAGTTTCATCTTGGTAACACCTTTGGTTAATACATCTGCTAACTGTTGTTCTATAGTGACAAACGATGTGCAAATCTGTCTGCATAGTATCTTTTCTCTGATAAAATGTCAGTCCACTTTTATGTGCTTTGTTTAATCATGTTGCACCGGATTGTGGGAGATACTAATAACTGACTTATTGTCATAGTACAAGTTTATGGGTGTTTGTACTTCAAACCCACTTCATGTAATAAAGTCCTTAACCAAAGAGCTTCACAAATTTCATGTGACATTGACCTGTATTCTACTTCAGCACTAGATCTTACAACCACAGATTGCTTCTTGCTTTTCCATATCATAAGATTCCCACCAACGAATGAACAATATCCTGAGGTTGATCTTCTATCTGTGTTGAATCCTACCTAGTATGCATCGGTATAGACTTCAACTCTCACATGACCATTATCAGAAAATAACAATCCCCTTCCTGTAGCTGACTTCAGATACCTTAGTATACGGAAGGTAGCTTCCAGATGAAGCGTTCTTAGAGCATGCATGAACTGACTAACAACCTCAACTGCAAAGACAATATCTGGTCTTCTGAGTGCGAGATAAATCAATTTCCCAACAAGTCGTTTATATCGTCCCGCATCAATCAACGGCTTTCCATCCTGATCATTCAGCCCATGATTAGCTTGAATAAGAGTATCGGTAGGTTTGGCTCCCAATAACCTCATCTTAGTGAGTAAATCCAACACATTCTTTATGATATGAAGATACCTCTCTTGGAATGAACAACTTCAATACCTAGGAAGTAACGTAAGATACCCAAATCCTTTACTTCGAATTCACTACTCAAATGAGATTTTAACTTATTCACTTCTTCTGAATCATCTCCAGTAACCACTATATCATCCACATATACAATAATCGTTGTGGTCCCCTTCAATGAGTGCTTAACAAACAAGGCATGATTAGCCTGGGATTGCTGGTAACCAACCTTTGTTAAGCTTCCACTAAATCTCTTAAACCATGCCCTTGGTGATTGTTTAAGCCCATACAATGCTTTCTTTAATTTGCACACCTTACCTTCACTTCTTGGAATTTTAAAGCTTGGAGGGAGCACCATGTACATTTCTTCATGTAGATCACCATGAGGAAATGCATTCTTCACATCTAATTGCCAAAGCGACCATTTCTTGTTAGCAACAATAGATATTAGTACCCGAATTGAATTCATCTTGGCCACTGGTGCAAAGGTTTCTTGGTAATCTATTCCATATATTTGTGTATATCCATATGCAACTAATCTCGTCTTGTACCTATCAATAAACCCATCTGCCTTGTACTTAATGGTGTACACCCACTTACATCCTACTAGTTGTTTTCCTGTCGGAAGGTTCACAAGTTCCCATATGCCATTTTTCTCAAGAACTTTCATTTCTTTACACATAGCACCTATCCAATGGCTCTGGGAAATTGTTTCTTTCAGATTGGAAGGAACCTATACAGATGACACAGAGCTAACAAAGGTACGATATGAAGGCTTTAAGGCTTTATATAAGACAAAGTTGGAGATAGGGTGATTGGTGCAAGATCTTTTTCCTTTGCGCAGAGCAATAAGAAGGTCATCATCATTTTCAGCTGGACCTGAAGGGGTAAGAGTTGTAGAATTACCTCGTTTCGAAGAGACAATTGGAGGTAAATCATTTGTTGTGTTCTTCCTTATATAAACCAGCAAATCCTTCCCATTGTCTGGAATAGGCATGTCAAAGGAAAAGGGAGACATTGGAGTGGGAAGCAACAGTAAGGAGAGTTTCAGACTAATAGGTTTAGGGACATGCATACTAAATAAGAGAGATCGAGTAACCTCCGGTAGATGATGATTTTTTCATTCAGCTACACCATTTTGTTGTGGAGTATGAATGCATGAAGTTTGATGAATTATCCCCCAATCTGTCAAATACTTCTGTAACTGTGAAGAGATGTACTTCCCCCCCCATTGTCAAACCTGAGAATCTCAATGGATGTACCAAATTGAGTCTGAAATGAAAGATAAAATGAATTTCTCCTTTTGTTTTCATCAAATACACCCATGTGCACCGCAAATAATCATCAACAAAAGAAACAAAGTATCGAAATCCAGAGAGAAGTGGTAGGGGAAGGCCCCCAAATATCAAAGTGCACTAAAGAGAATGGAACAAAACTTTTATTATTTGTACTAGGAGAATACGAGTTCCGAACATGCTTAGACAATTGACAAATTTCACAATGAAAATTAAAAGTAACTCCGGACCCAAATAAACTAGGAAACAAAATACGTAACGAATTTATTGATAAATGACCCAACTGATTATGCCACTACATTAACCGGTCTTTATTACTAAAATATTACTCAGGACTACAAGAGACACACGTTGTCGACAATCTAGGATCCACACTGTTATCAAGGAGGTAGAGTTCATCAGCTGCATGACCACTCCCAATCATCCGCTTCGAATCCAAGTCTTGAAACACATAATAAGGCGAGAAAATAGTGACTTTAAATCACGAGTAAAATGACTAATAGACAACAAATTTGTCGCAAATTTAGGAACATATAGAACTGAAGATAGGGACATAGTAGGCAAGACAAGGACATTTCCCTTCCCAGAAATTGAGGACAATGTCTCATCTATCACTATCACTTTGTCTCGCCGAGAACAAATAGAATAAGAAGAGAAAACTGATGACAGACCTATTATATGATCTAATGCCCTGGAATCAATGATACAGGATAGAGAGACATGGAAAGCTATGGCATGGGTACCTGACTCTGTAGAGGCAAATGAAAAGGTAGGAGGATGATTCTCTGTCGTCGATCCTTCTAGTTGAGCCATAAACCGGCATATATTTTCAATTTCGGCTTCAGGAATTGTGACCATTCGGCAAGAATTTTCACCAGATGATATCATGCTAGGATCAACTGTCTTTGAAAGGCCAGGGGCAGGACCCATATCTTTGTCTTGAGGTGTACAGAGTTTGCACGCACATTTCCAGGCTCGTTGAAATTTTCAGGTCAGCCAATGAGATCCAAACAATTCTTCTTTGTATGTCTCATCTTCCCACAATGACTGCAATGAAGCTTATCCTTATCAATGGGTCTGCCTTTCCATGGGCTCTTCTTTTTAAAACTACTTTTACTTCCCCTTCGAAAAACTGGGACAGAGGCTAATGCCGATCTCTCTGGGTCACAAACAAATACTGGTGCATGACATTCTTCCTACTCTCTTTAGTCTAAGCTAGTGCATATGCTTCATTCAGAGATGGAAATGTTGGGTCTACTTAAAATGTTGAAATGAACCAATTCAAAATCTTCATTCAATTCAGCTAAAAACTCAAATATTCAATTTCTCTTCATTTTTTTTATAGGTCACTGCATTTGCTAGATAAAGTGGTTTGTATGTTTCATAGTAATCTAACTCCTCCCATATGTTACACAAAGTGGCAAAATAGCTACCCAGACTTTTCTCCCAGGTGAGCTATCTCATGATTTAATTGGTAAATTTATACAAAGTTCTTCACCTACGAATAGGTCTTTGCAGCCGAGTCCTATATGTCTTTAGCTGTTTTAAGAAATAAAAGTCCATGACTAATTTAAGGTTGCATTGAGTTGAGCAACCATGATATAACGGTAAGGTTCTCAGACTCCCATTGCTCATAAGTCTAAGTATTTGACACCTAGGGTTCAGTAACACGCCCATTTATGTACCCAAGGTTTCTTCGGCCACCAATGTACATCCTTGTGGATTGGGACCATTCCAAATAGTTTGTTCCATCCAACTTGATGGTGGTGATTTGCACACCGGGATTGTCACTTTGGATACCCATTGGTGACATAACAGTAACATTACCCGAATCACTTCGAGTCTCCTCCCCGGTTTCAGATGTTTTTAGAATTTCCGACATGATGCTCAACAACCCATAGCAAGTCCAACAACTACACGCCTTGCAATCTGAAATCTCTACTTAACATATGACCCAAACACCCACGGGGAACTCCAATCGACATTAAAGCATGTAGGATACACCATTCATAACCTTAAACTGGCATATTCAAATGCACATACACTAATGAATGAAGAGGCCAAAAAACCACAGCCAACGTAATGCTCTTCTCAGGCTGAACAGGCACCAAACTCATCCAAATCCAAACCAAACTCAACGGGACTCGTCCCAATCAATGGATGACCAAAAAAGAACCGCTCCTTTATGAGGAGTTGGTCTAATACCTCAAAAATCGAGCTTAATGATCGAAAAAACAAGGATAGGGCATCCCAGACCCTTCTAGCCGAAAAAGCTTAGAACTTCCTCAAATCGAAACGAAAGTAGATGGGACTTGTCCCAAAAGAGTTCTCATAAAAAAACAACCCACCTTGTAGGAGGAATCGAATCGAAACACCCTAGATGGCTGTAGATCTACGTTTTTCAAAAAATGAAGGGTTTCGAGATTTAGTCACGAGAACTTCGAAATAAAGTCATCTATGCACCAAAAAATTTCGCAAAAATCACCACAATTATCAGGATGTCGAGTTCTATCAAAACCCTAAAATTTTTGTTGAATGCAATAGTACGGCCTGTTGACGTCAGGGTATAGGCATGCTGATGTCAGCATCCTTCCCCTGCGAGTATACTTCGATCATGCCCCGGTAACTCTCCTGCTCTGATACCAATTTTTCTATGTGATTTGTGATATAAATTGTAGATTTATGGTCTTAAAAGAGAAGATAGAAAGAGAAAGAGGAGGAAGAAGAAGAGATAGTAGAATACAAATAGGTCAATTGTATAAGTATGTTTGTCTCATACGTTGGTATTTATATTAATGATATACTTGTACATTGTACATATGGTATACCAACAGTATTGGTATATAATACCCTTATTACATAAATATCCTCTAATACAATACTTCAACAACTTCAACATGACCCTTCTGATGCAAGAAGATATTTAAGATTGGTGGGCTGTGTCATGTACTTATTATCTCTCTCCAGACAGACATCACATATGCTATCAGTGTTGTCAGCCAATTCATGTATGCTTCCACAAGATCTCATATGGAGCCCGTGTACCGGATTCTTATATATCACAAGGATTTCTTAGGGAAAGGCCTTTTATATGTTAAGGAGGTCATCTTTATGTGGAGGCATACATAGATGCTCATTGGGCTAGTTTTATTATTGATTGATAGTTTATTTTTGGTTATTGTACTTTTGTGGGAGGTAATCTAGTCACATGGAGGAGTAAGAAACAACCAGTCGTGGCTAGGCATACGTGGTTTGTGAGTTGATATGGACATGGATGTTTTTGATTGAACTTGGGTTTCCCGTTTCAGAACAATGAGCTTATGTTGTTATAATAAGGCAGCCATCAGTATTGCACATGACTCGGTCAAGTGTAGAGGCATAATTCTAATCTATGGCATATAGAATCTACAAGCTACTATGTTAAAAATTATCTTAATTGAACTTGGATTCTCAGTTCAAAGACTGATAAGCTTATATTATGATAATAAGGAAACAATTAGTGTCGCACACAACTCGGCCTAGTACTTCATATCATTTGAAGTTTGGAACCATTTGCATGCCATTCATGAAGATTGAGGATTAACTTGCAGACACATCTTCACTAAAGGGCTACCCAGTGTCTAGCTCTCTTCTGTTGTTGGCAAGTTGGGAACACATGTATGTGAGAGGGGTAATATTGTAATTCCTCTACATGTATATTTAGTGTATTTAGTATTTTTTTTCCTTTCCTGATTGTTAAAGTTTTGTTTATTTCAGTGGTTGACATGTGGTGAAAAAATTAACAAACCTCAACTTCACTTTTTCACTTTTATTATTTTCCACCATGTGTCATCCAACAAATAGTTAGAACTTTAGTAGAAGTTTAACAATTAGGAGAGGATCTAGACCGATACTTAATATATATTTTGTAACAACTCGCATTTACTTTTGAACTTGCTAAAATTTGAATGCTAATGAATTGAGGTGTGAATGCTAATATATGTGTTAATGGTGGGTTCTTTTAGTTTTACATGTCATGAGAATGAACCAAGAAAGAATGTAAGTGAATTGGTTTGAGTAAAATCCCAGAACTCAGAAAAATATGGGAAATCTGACATTTTGGATCGATCAGGAAAAATTCTTGACCAGTCAAAAAAGTTGACCAACCAGGAAACCTCGATGGGTCACAAAGAAAGAATCAACTATGGGTTGACTGATCAGGAAAATTTCTTCGCTAGTCAATAACACCGAATGTGAAATTCTGGGAATTTTGCTTACAAGTGAGTTTACTTCTTTTCGTGTGGGACTCACTTGTGACGAGATAAGATCTTAAGATTGTCCTTTTTATACCTTAAAACATTAAAAAAAAAAGAGTAAAGAAGAGAAAGATAAAGAGTTTTAAAAGAAAAATGAAAGAAATCCCCAATTTGACAAAGGTAAACCATGGAACCCAAAAACCTTAGTGATTCCTTCTAGTTTTGTAGTTTTCTTTTAGATTTTCATGAAATCTCATTGTACTAAGTTTTTTACATCTTGGATATTATAAAGAAAAGAGTTTTGGAGGATTTCTTAGAGAGAAATTACAAAGGGAAAGTTATTTTACAAGAGAAGCTTCATTTTCTGTAGAGCTTAAGAGAGATTGTGAAAAGTAAGTGATGCAAAGCATGTGGAAGAAGATTTTTTACGAACACTTAAGCATCCAAAGAGGGACATTAAAGGAAGCCTAGATGCCCATAAGTTATCTTATATTGTCAGTTTTGGTTTCTTTTAGTTACTGTTTTATGTTTTAGACTTAGTATTTTTCTTATGTTTCTCTTTTAAGTTTTATGTAATAAGTCATGTGACCTTTTAAGTAAACATGTAACCACTCAAAGTCATTGACTACTTAAAAAGTCATGTGACACTGCAGGGACAGATTTTAGCCATTAGATTAGATATGAATTAGTGGTTGTGATTACATATTTGCTAGAAAAACATCCTTTTGTCTTATTTAAGGATTTACTTAAGTTGTAACATCTTTTTTGGAACTTTGAATGAAATTTCAGCCAACGTATGTGACTTTTCTCTCCCTTTTCTCTTAGGGATTGAATGTGGGTGTTCTTGCTTATTTATTACCTTAAATTAGCTCTTTGTTTTTTCTTCTTAAAACTCTTTTATTCTCTCAATCATCAACGGTTTGCATCAGAAAGTGATTGTACAAAATACACACATGTTTTTGCTCTTAAGATCTTAGATATATGATTTCTAAGCCCCTATGATTTGAAGTTTTATGGTATAAACTCTATGGATTTTAAACAAGTGATTGTACAAGATGTATATATGTTTTTGATCTTAGGATCTTAGAAATCCATGTATTTCAAATGATTATGAGCTTTCTTTGTTAGAATCTCCTAAATCTTTGCTCAACCTTGTGATTTACAAATGATTCTATGTTTTCCTTGTTATTTAAAAATCTTCCTTTTAAACATGTGATTTATGTTTATTTGGAGGTTTTTGGTTGATTACGATATATAGAGTCACCCATGTTTTCTCAAGAAGATTTACACATTGATTTCTATAAATCTTCATATGAGATTTGAAGTTTTTTTGTCATTATGTTTCATTCCATATTTGTATATGATTTGAAAATGTTTCCAAAATTTATAGTTCCTTATGTGCTCTATAGAAGGGTTAAGCATTTTGTATTGTGTTTCTGATTGACTTTGATTATGTGATTCAATATATGAATGCATGGTTGAAGAAGCATAGTTTGAATTATATGTTCAACATATGGATATGTTTTGCACTGATTCATATTTGTTCCAAAGATTTGAAATCTAAGGTTATGAAATTTATGTACCATTTGTCTTATGAGAAATTTATGAATGTAGGTTGCCATATGTTTGAAATTTTCAATTGGCTTTATGTGTTTTCGATTTTGGAGACCCATTATGGGTTACATATGATCCCCGCCATCAGGGGAAATGATGGGCCCCACTCAGAAGGCAATATGTGAGATTGTAGAGACCCCTTGTGGGTTGTGTGCCCCTCTCATAGGGCAGTATGTGATACTCGAAGACCCTCCAAGGGTTGTATATCGGAAACCCTTTAAGGGTTGCTATATGTATATGTTTTGAAAAAGAAAGTTCATATTTTGGAGACCCCTATGACTTGTTATATGTATATGTTTGATAAGAAAGTCTAGATGCCCGTATGTGTTCCGATAAGATTATGCATCGTATATGTTCTATTTTGAAAGATGATTGGTATAAGCTCCATTTTGAACTATGATTAAGCATATATATATTATCAAAAGGATTTATATATAGTTTTTAATATGCATGTACAAATCTTCATACTGTTTGACTTTTTAAAATGTATTCGTGCTTAGCTTGACCCTGTTTCATTGTATGTTTTGTATGATTACTTACAAGCTCGTCAAGCTCACCCATCTTTGACAACATTTTTCAAATTGAAGCCTAGTGGACGTGTGCTCCTTGGGAAACATGATTGGAGTGGGTGGAGAGCTTGAGAGTTGAATGTTTTTTATTTTTGTTAGAAGTGATTCTTTTAGCACTTGAACATGGCTTTTTAGCTATTGTGATTATGTTACCTGCGGGTGTTTAGTTTGATAGGTTTCTTTTATCATACGGTTTTTAAGGAATTGTACTTTTGATGATGGTTCTTGTTGGAGATTTCACTCTTATGATACTAGAGTATAAAGTTTAAGGGATCGTATTTTGATGGATGTCTTTTATATTTGATTGCACAATGAGAAATGGTTATTATGTAAATATATTCCATTGTGTAATGTTATCATTAATACTCGAAGAGAAGCGATGAAGGCATAAAAGAATGAAGTGAATGAATGTTAGTGAGATTAATATCCATTGCATATGTTTAATGAAAAATTGCTATGATCTTTGAAGAAGAGACCAAATGGTTTAAGAGTTAAGTGACATCAAGAGGTAATGTCACCCTCCGGATCTAGAGCCCCAAAGAGGTTTAGGTTCGGGGCATGACATATTTTAATAAGAGAAATGGGAGTGTCAAACTTCCCATACATTTTCCTCAATTTCATCTTTTTTTCTTTGCTTCTTCCTTCATTGTAGCTAAACCCTAACTTTCTACTTCACCACACACGCCTAGCTTACCAGTTACCATTTCTACTGCAGAGTAATAGGGAGGTTTGGAAATGTTTTTGATGACAAAAACTGCCTTAAATGTGAACAATGTTCGACGTACAATGCACACCAACGAGACATGTTGGGATCTCCAAGGGCGCCCACTGGAACAGTAGTCTTGACCCTTGTCCCAAGGATCTTTTGATGGAGCTGGTCGATTTAGTGCCCATACAGGGGAATCCAATTCTTCTGAGCCCATGGCTCTACTACAGCCTCATCAGATGTTGCTGTACATGAGAGTGAGTTTCTCCATTGATTTGTGGTTGGAGTCTCCCTCTTCAGCATTTACCTTTTCTTTTCCCAGTCAGGTATATCAGTGTCAGCCCTTATTGCCTTTGTCTCAGCCCTTAGTGATCCCTAGATCATTGATTCATGGGTTTCTCATCACATGACTAGTTACTGAAACAACTTCTGGAAGGATTCAGAACTTGCTTTTTATTATCTATAGGTCAAAACGGTCCAAGTTACACTGTTTGCAGATGTTGATTAGATCTGCTATTAATAGTGAATGAAACTTGCTAAGTGTTTTTTGAGATGAATTTGGAGAACTGCTACATTTTTTCTGCTATTTTTGTTGAGCATTGATTATCTTGTCTATCCATCTTATAGTGTGAAACTATTCACCTAAAGCTCCATAAATTCCTTTTGTTAATTCTCAGGTTTTTATTTTTTCTTTCTCAAGCGTCTGATCGTACTCCTTTTTTCTTTTTTAAACTGTCAGCCAATTATTGTCTTACATTTTACATTGTGTAAACATATTACATTATGGAGTTATTTGATTGCATTCATTATATAATTTATTTATTATGAATTTTTGCTTGTAAATGGGTTTTTACTGCTTTTGTTGCTAATGCAGTTCCATGGTTCCTGGATCAAGAAATCCAATGTGGGGAGAAGAGTTCAATTTTTTTGTCGATGAGCTTCCTGTTCAGGTATTTATTGGTTTTCCCTACACAAATTGACATGTGCAAGACAGTATCCATTAGGTTAATGTTAATGATATAGTTTTCTGAGTTGCCATTTAGAACTGAAGTTTTCACATAATATGTTTTGTGTTAAAATCAAATTTTTATATTCATGTAATATAATATTTCTTTTATTTCTTTTATTAATTTTTTTTTTCCTTTAACTTTGTTATGTGCTTAGTGTCTGATATTTTGTTATGAAATTTTCGAAGTTAAGAGACCATGTTGATCAAAGAGGCAAATTTGTTTTTTAGCCATACATTAAGTTGTTCTTATCAAGGTTTTAGATTTTGGTTTGGGATATAATTCGGTCCTCCTGAAAGTATAATTAATTTTTGGAAGTTTATGGAAATATTGTAAAATTTTGAAAACTATGGAAGTATTGAATTTCGTGAATAAATTTTGGAAAATGATAAAATAAGCATCACTAGATTCTTAGGACTTGTTATACAATCAAAATTAACCATTTGAAATAGGAAATTGTAGATCAATAGTAAGTGGCATATTATGCATATCAGCATATCTGTGCCAAAGTTGCATAGCACAAATTCATTTTCTACATAATGGTCAAGTGATCCTTAACTTGTTATAAATAGTGAGTTGGAATGAGTTTGCAAGGACTTACATGTAATTATGTTGGACATAGGGGATTCTTTGTAATTAATTATTTCTCTATGTATGTGTGAAAAACAGGGTCTCACAATCCTAACCTCTTTTTTCCAAATATTTCTCCTCTCATCTTCATCTCCTCTTCTTGTCTTTCTTCCAACTTGATATCAGAGCAAGGTTATAATTTATTAATCAGATTAAGGTTTTATCTTCTTAGAACTCAAGGATACTGAGGTACGATAATTTCTTTGCTATCTACCAATAGAATGACCCATACGGCTAGGGTTTGCAGCCTCATGGTGCCCTAAACTATTGATAGGCATCAGGTTTTGGTCGCATGTTTTTTGAGGGTTTGGAGTTTTTTTTTTTTTTTTTTTGTTATTATTTTTATTTGGTTTTGGAAGGCCTTGTGACATGATATCAATAAAATTCAGAATAAAAATTTGAGCTTTTTTTTTGTGTACGGAATTTTGTGTAGAGTTTCTTGGTGTTCTCATAAAAGATTAGTCACATACAGTTTTACAAAGCTCCAGACCCCAGTTTGAGGTGATTGTAAGAAGAATTGATTTTTTTGGAGGGAAATCTCTACTTATACGTTGCTGCCCTGTTCTTTGGCTTTTTTTTGAGTCGTTTGAGCATGCTATTGATTGAGTGCAAAGATGTCTATTGCTAGCACTACCAATGTCTCAAGCAGGAGTTTCAAGGGTTCAGGAAATGTGTCTTCAGTAATCAGCCATGGTGACAATCCAAATACATAGATTGTGACTTCGTAATGTGGGGTGGGCACAGTCCACTAAGATGTATGTTGGAGGACGTGGGAAGTTAGGTTATTTCACTGGTAGAAAGAACGCACTAACTTTACATAATCCCTTTTATCCAAAGTTGGAATAGGAGAATCTAATGGTGATTACAGGGCTTGCTAGGTCAATGCAGCCTGATATTAGCCAAACATGTTTGATGTAGCAGCTCTTAATTGGTTGGAGAAGAACCAACTTTTATGGAGGCCCAAATTCAAGAAGACTAAGGACATGGACTAATGATGGCAGGATGGGTTAGAGGGTATAAATATTTGAGTTATTTTTGTAATAAGGCAATCAGCCAAGGGTGTTTTGTGTTTTTTTAGTAATATTAAAGAGTCAAAGCAGGGTGCACAATGGGTGTTCGACAGCCCCTTTTAGATTAATGTTTTGGCATGTTTTTTTTAAAGTATTGTTGGGCAAGTTTTATGTTAAGAGTCCTATCAAAATTAGGATCTATTTTTAGAAGTTTCTAAGTTTTATGTCTAGTAGTCTTTGAAAGGTGGGATGGTCGACATGTAGAGACATTGAAGAATAGTTTTCAAGAAAAAAAAGATTGGTTTTATTTTATTGGTTGTGGACCACTTACCTATTCCTCCCATGATCTCTATTCCCTAGCATATCTCACGAGTTCTCTCTTCCTATTGTTTCTACTTTCTCTCTCTCCTCCATCGTATTCTTCTCTGAGTCTTTGATGCAGCAGCTGTGCACTGGTTAGAGTCCAAATATCCTATTTGGAGGCCCAAGAGAGGGTTTGGAAAAAGCCCAATAGGCTTCATAGTTAGTCTTCTAATTTCTAGTTTTAGGGGTATTTTTGTCAAGTTTTATCATACTAAGGGTGTTTTTGTAATAAGGCTTTTCAGCTAGGGAGTTGGTTGCAATTAGGATTAGTTTTAGGAATTTTTTGAATTTATTGATTTCTGTTTTAGATGTGCTGTATGACAACCCTTTAAATTAGGTTTTTTTTATTTTTTTATTTTTTATAATAGAATTAGAAGGCATGGGATATTATAAAGGGAGCTTCTACTCACACTGATCAAATTTCTAAGCCCCCCTCATTTTCCCTCTTTTCTAAGTCCCCCTCACTTATTTTTGAGCATCCCTCTTGCACTTCCCATAATAATACCCTTTTAGATAAACCTCTCCCACACCTCCTACAAAACATTGAAACTCCCTCAAGCTTCACTCCCACACCTCTATTTTTTCTAAGTTCCCCCTCATCTCCCCCAACCCCTAACGTAAAGATCCCCATCCCACACCTCTCATTCTTATCTCCCTCACATTCTCTTTGAATTCAAACCCATTCCCCCTCAAACCCTCTCCCTAACGTTCATGCAAGAGAGATGGCTCGTGGTGCACAACAAAACAGAGAAATGGCGGGCGGGAGAGCAAGGTTGACAACGGCCAGCAGATCTAGGCCGGAAAGGAGGACCGCGGTGGCCGGAGGTATGTATTTGTTTCGATTAGCTTTTTTTCTTCAAAAAATGGGGGTTTTCACGGTTTTTTTCAAAGTTTTTAGGCGTCCTGTTCGGACTGGTCTTTCTGAACAGGACAATCCCACTCGAGCAGCCCAGCCAAGCGAGGCCTGTCCCACTCAGATAGCCCAACCGAGCAAGCCAAGCCTGCTTGGTTAAGCTGTCAAAGCGGAACTGCCATGCTCGGCTGGCCTGGCCAACAATATATATATATATATATTTTTCATTTTAAAAGTAATAATTTTTAATTTTAAAAACACAATTTTTTTCTAATATAATTGAAAAATTAAAATATTTTAATAAAAAATATATCTTTTTAAAATGCTTAATTCATTATTGTGTACATCTAACACGATATAACATGTGCCAGATATGGATGCCGGGGATGAGTAATTCATTCCTACTACACCTGCCTGCTAGCGTCGAGTTATAGAGAGGGTTGACCCATCTAGGTATACAACATCTACCAGCGACTCGTATGCAAAGTCTGCAACAGATGAGCATGATGCAGGAGAGCTGCTTGAGCATACTGGAGAGGCGCCTATGGATGTTGTAGAGGCATCTATCCCCGGAGCACCTGCAGACCCAACGTTCCTCACTAGCTATCCCACACAAGTTGTGCTTATATGGCAGCATAAGGTAATGCTTTTAAGATTGAAAATTTGAACTTATTAATTATACCCGATATACTAATAGTATTTGTTTCAATTGCAAAAGCAGTTGTTGCTGAAGTATATCAGCCATAGATTGAAGGTAGTAGAGTAGACATACCAACATCCAGATTTGTAGAATGGGTTATGGGGGGGTTATATTGAGCATTCTAGATTATTCCCATTGGTTTACAATTCATACCGAAGGATGAGCCGCGTCATCATCTCTGCATTCGTCGAGCGATGGTACCTTGAGATGAACACTTTCCACATGCCGTTCGGAGAGATGACTATCATGCTGAATGATGTGAGTACACTACTTTCTATTCCCGTGGTTGAGAATAGTCTCTCTTAGCCTGGCAGATGAGGCACAAACATTGGTATCCTGTGCACTTGGAGTGACGAAGGAGTTTGGATCTGAACGTGGTCAGCCAGTCAAGATGGAGTGGCTATGAAGCAGATTTCAGTGGGTGACTGAGGACTATGGCGATGATGTGATCAGATGCTCTGCTAGGGTATACTTGCTCCATCTGCTCGGGTGCACGTTTATGGATAAAACGAGTCGGGTGCTGGTCGGTTACCTTCACTGCTTGGAGAAGCTCGATAGCGTACATACTTACGCATGAGGAGCCACTATGCTGGCATATTTATATCAATAGTTGGGGTTTGCTAGCAAATCGGTGATACGGCAGATCACCGGGTACATTATGTTGATGGAGGGGTGAATATAGGAGCACTTTCCTCTTATTGTTCTGCACCAGAACATTGACTAACAGGGAGACAGGTAGTCTTATGGACAATGTGAAGGCACTCCGGGAGTCCATTGATGCATAGGGCCCCAGTGAGATATTATGTTTGTTTTTATATAGTAGTTCAGTACTTTTTTTTTCCTGTAATTGTTAACTTATGTAGGTCATGTGGTCACCGTATAACGATTGTAGGCAGTATCATCCATTGCCTAATGTTGCGTACTACCATGACATGCTTAAATGCCTTAACATTGTGGAGCCTTATCATCCGATGTGGATCCTGAGGCAGTTTGGGAGACAACTGATCATTTCATTTGCCCCACTAGCATCGAGACAATGAGTACGTTTTGCCACTACATCATCATACCATCTCAGTTATGTTTTTTATGAGGAGGTGTGGCCGGTATGGTAGAACCACGTATTCTCTGTCCAGTATTGATCTCTGCTCTGCCCTCACGTTATCCCGACGATTATGCGCCTGGCTATATGGATTGGTATGCACTTGTATCACATCGATATGTGCAGAACCTAGACCATAGATCGCATGGAGCACCACAACCTTAGTAGACGAGCACCGGGCAGTCATTTATGACAGAAAAGGTATATC
>JAOXJP010226524.1:0-11473 GCA_025762735.1 Platanus orientalis | reverse complement strand
CTTCTCTTTGGCTCTTCTTGGGTTCTTTGCTTGATATGCCTTAGCTTGTAGCACTTGAACCTCTTCCTTGTCATGGTAATGGTCTCCACACTAGACACTCATAGGCTCACTCATTATACATAACATTCATAGCCTGCCACCTAGACTTGGAATGAAATTGACAAATTACATAATGACTTAACACACCTAAACGCTTAGCTTCTCACTAAGTTGTGACCATTTGTCGAGTCACACATCTCTCCTCCGAGAGTTCTGACCCATGCACCCCTCAAGGTACAGCTTGAAAGCCAATCATGTTCCATTTCACTATATGTCATTTCCCTTAAGACTCTAACCTATGAGCTTGTCCCATCTTGACTCTTCCACACCAAACTTCCCTTGATTTTAACATGCAAGATTTTTTAAAGTCCTATACTTGTAACATCCTCTTACATAGCTGACCAAATTGTATCCCATGAATATCTTAGATGTTTCACATCCAACAATCCTACTCGTTGCTCAAAACCATCCTTGTACTATCCATCATGCGTTACCTCCTTTGAGGATTTTCATTATAATCTTCCTATGGTCTTGACACACAATCTTTCAAATGTTTTCTTAAACCAATATTGTACTCGCTATATATCAAATCACTCGATTTATCAATCTTACTTCCTTTGAAAATTGTCAATGTGAGTATCAACCCACATTGATATCTACAAATGAATTTTCCACTACATTGACACTCACTTAAGATAGTAGGTCCGCCAGCCTTTCATTGCCTTAGAACTTAGTCCATCAAGCACCAAAGCTAATTTGTGGCAAACACTCCTCATTGATGTTTGAAACTACCTATGCCAATTCCTTGGTCTTCCATACCTCACCATTGAGGTTTCTTGATCTACTTTGACAATGTTGCCAACTTATGTAGGAAAATAATTTAACATCTACATGAATCTTGACAGTTAGTTAGCTAAGATAATAAAGCCCACTCATGAATTCTTCCCACACTAATACATCGAACGAACAACCGCTATCATAGTACAAATACCCTTTCACATTTATCATTGTTTCTCTTTGATTATCAAGATTAAGTGTTCCTCTACTTAAGGTCATAACATATCTCTCATGTTTCTTGAATACTGTCACTGCTTGGCTCAACATTATTCTCTTATTCTGCCCCTCTAGTACCTCGACATCTCATATATTCACATAGAGAACGTATCAATCAATTTACCATGTTTCCTTTAACTCTTGAAGGTATTCAATGGCTGTCACTACTTGGCTCAACATTATTCTCTTATTCTGCCCCTCTAGTACCTCAACATCTCATATATTCACATAGAGAAGGTATCAATCAATCTACCATGTTTCCTTCAACTCTTGAAGGTCTTCCATGGCTTGTCCTATTAGCTAGTTTGTATCATTGTGCCACCCTTGTATCTCGATCCATTTTACCTTCACCTTAAGTATGTACTGTTCATTTTTTTTCCTTGTCTTTCATCTGTGTCGCCCTTGTACCTCTACACATTGCTTTCACCCTAAGCCAACATTGTGTCACTTTAACACTTTAACACTCTATGTCTTTGCCTTGAGTGAACTATACGTTCACATTCTTAGATTGTTACTATTGAGTCCCGCTATGCCATCAAAGCATTTCTCTATAAGAATATTTACGAATGCAAACATAGTTGCTTCTATGTTGTCCATTGTGCCAATGACTCAGTTCACCTATGTTGTTGATGTCATCTTGATCCTAGACAAGTCTCATAATGAACCTAAATGATGAAATCCAACAAGATTTGTATTCAATAGCCCTCCTACTCCTCATAACCATATCAATCAAGCTTGAAACCTTCATATCTAAATCCATCTACCTTCGTCACAATAATCCAATGCTTCTTTGAAAGCTTATCTAAGCACCGTATACTATAATACATGTATCAAAGGTACCTCTTAACATTAGCTCTGATACCAACTATCACAACCATATTTTTTCTCTGTCAAAACCATTCAGCACCCCGACTATCACCTAGCTAAGGCCAACATATAACCATTCAAACCCTTTTTTGATCCTTTAATATGCCTTATAATGCACTGACAAATATACTTCTCATCTCAAGCACTATTGCATCAGGTCCAGCTTAACCAACCCATAAGTTGCTTCATTGCATCATCATAACACTCTTTCTACTCGTAGGGTCCCTCATGTCATCATTACTTGTTAGCCAACTCTAAATCATATTAAGCCGAGCATTCTTTCAAGATAGCCACCTTGGCATGCACACCATACCATCAAAACACATCTCAAATAGCCACAAATCTCTTTACACACAATCATGTAGGATTGAAATCTCAACATCCCTACAACACACCCTCAAGTAATTGCTTAAGACATGAAATCCAAGGATGTCCATGACACCTTATGAGGGAATCATGACGTTCCATGCATACCATCAAAGTGATCCTCCTATACCAAGCCAAGCTCTTTCTGGGAACCAAGAGAGGCACACTTGAGAATGGGGCTGACAATGAGCCAAGCTAGCTCAGCTTGTCATGAGCCGAGCCTGAGCCTTGTTTGAAGCTCACAAAGTTGAGCTTGAGCTTTCTTTTGAGCTCATTAATAAAGTGAGTCTAAGCCGAGCTTCACTAAGCTCGACTCGCTACAAGCTCAGCTCCTTATATATATACATAGAAAATGAAAATAAAAATTTATATATATATTTATAGAATTGTATTTATTTATTTAAATAAAAATAATATCAACATAAGAGACATCAACGTGATGTTTGTACAAAAATTTTCAGTCTGCACTTAGGTTTTTGATAAAAATAAAAAAGTACTGAGTTACAAAGCTGGCCTATGGGCATTAACCTAGAGACATCATATCATGGTCCTTTTGTCAGTTGTGTAAGAGTTTTACTAAGCCCCGAGAAAAAAATTAGGTGAAAATGAATTTCATAGGAACTGTGCAAACAGCACCAGGGTGCGGACACATCAACGCCGAAAAGTGGCAAGTGCCCCCCAAAAAGTGTAAATCATTTTTCGGTACTGATGCGTCAACCTCTCTGGCGCCGTTTACACAGTTCTCATGAAATTCATTTGAACCTATTGTCCCTTCGACCTTGTCCGGAAGTGAACCATGAGGTGTGAGGCTGGATTTGGTAAGACAACTTAGAGAGTGGCTAAAGTTGGAATGACATCAAGGCTGACACATCAGCGTAGGAAAAGTGAAATACACTTCTTAGGGACACTTTTCACTTTTTGGCCCTGATGTGTCGACCCTAATGTCATTCCAACTTTAGCCACTCTTTAAGCTGTTTTACCCAATCTGTTTACATGAAATGTGAATGGATTTCTTATAATAAAAAATTATTTGTACAACCCCTTGAAATAGTAAAACTATACCAACTTTCCATTCTTTTTTTCACTTTTCATCTCTTACAGCAACACACCCACACTCCACTTGGGTTCTAACGGTCCTCTCTCCAGTGCGTGCTGCCTCACTGGTAAGCTTCAAGACCCTCTCTCTCTCTCAACCTTCCTCCCACCGGTCTCCTCTGTAAGTAACGTAAATCTCTTCATAGCATGGCTTTCTCCTTGAGAAATCGCACAGTAAGTGATACAAAAACATAGGCCGACGAGGATTTTAGGTTGATCTCCTCATCTAAGCATTTGGGAAAAGTTCACAAAAAGGCAGGTGATATAACAATGAGCCGAACATGGAGTTAGATATAGAAGATGAAAGGATACTTAAAGAGAAGAGGTACCAAGGGCGGCTAGACGTTACTTCTCTATATTTATTTTTTTTTCCTGAAATTTAACGTCATTTTAACATTTTGTTTTTGTATGAAGTTCTTAATCATTTTTTTTTTTTTATTTTTTATTTTCTGAAAGAAGAGTCTTTAGGAAAGGAATATGGGATGAGCTTGAGCTCGATTCGTTTGACACCCCCAGTTGTGCTTGGTGTTTTCTTAATTTTTTAATTTTTTGTAAGACTGGCGAGCTGAACCGAGCCTGAGCTCGGCAACTCAGGCACGTCACAAGCCTGAGCCGAGCCTGAGCTTTGCCTTCATTTGACGAGCTGGAGTTGAGCTGGAAAAAACTCGGCCCAATTCGGCTCGTTGCCACCCCTACCTGATAACACATGCCACAGGATAGCCTAATCAGCGTCAGCTCATAGTACCACTATCGCATAACGCACATGCTAAAGATGTATGTGCGTGTGCATTAACCTCTGACCTTAAGCCAGTGCATAGTACTGTTCACACCAAGGTCCTAAGCATCGTCCCCAAAGAAACCCAAACCCTAGATAACTCTAAGTTCCCCTAGTTTCCTAAGGCTTCACCCAACCACTTTTCCGGATTTCTCACAATTTAATCATGGTTAAGAGCATGTCATATGACACTACCCATTGTGCTCATCCCTTTGACATATGCCTCCTTGCCCATGCCAAGACTTTATGTTTCCTAGCACCTACCCCTCTTCAAAGTGTACTCTAAACTTTTTACCAATTACCAAAGGGAATATCAAAACATCCTTAAAAATGTTACTAGCCTATTTACGAAATTACGAAAAATACCATCATGCCAACGCCCAAAGGCCACAATGTCACCATGGTCCATGAGGGTCAAAAGATTGTGCGTGGCAAGGAGACAAAAGCTGCAAGGTCAGTGTCACCACCACTCAACTATCCTGAATGGATTGGTCCAACCTTTGATTTATTTAATCCAAGAAGTAAACTTAGACTTCTTGAGGATGCCACAGGGCACACCCAAATCTCATCTCCCTTGAGCAGGCTTTTTCTTCTTGGAGGTGCCATAGACCTCTCATAGTTTGATAGTATATCATTTATAACTCCTACATGCTTATGCAATCAAGAATTGCTGATATTATGTGAGATGTTACCTCAATAATTCATAACTGATTTTGACTTTGTGTTCGGATGTACAAAGCATTTAAAGGAAAACTGTTGACATATTTTCTTAATTTTTGTAGGTGCTAGGTGCTCCGAGGATTTATGAGAAAGTACCTTCTTCTGGTCATATATACGAGGATCCTACTCTAAACTATTTTAGGGATGCGCCAAATGATCAGTGGGATAGAGCTACTGATTTTACTCCATCATGTTGCATTGGGCAATCTTCTGCCGTGTGTTTGGAAATACCATACAGCAATGCACTTCCAAATATCGGTGAATACTTTGTCTACTATAAAGAAGATGAAGGTCAATTCATCTTGGAGACTAGCTCCACTTTCTCCTGCAATCTGGATCTAGTCCCCATCGTTGGCCCTCAGCAAGGACATGAACTGCCATATGAAATCCTATTTAAGATTTGCTCCTTGGTTCAGCATGGGTGCATTGCAGGGCCAACACTTGATGCCAGATTTTTTAGGTTGGTCCATCCTCGTTTAATACCAAGTATCTATATAGAACATGCATTGGAGAAGCTGCATCATTTGAAAGAATGCTGCTATGAACCTGTGAACTGGCTTCATGAGCAGTACACAAGATACCGTACATCCAAACGTCCTCTTAAGTCTCTTTCTATTTCCTTGGATGCTGGTTTGGTATATGTTCGAAGGATTCAAGTAACCCCTTGTAAAGTATACTTTTGTGGCCCGGAAATTAATGTTTCCAATCGTGTGTTACGTAATTATCCAGCGGATATTGATAATTTTGTTCGTATTTCTTTTGTTGATGAAGATTTGGATAAAATGCATTCGATGGACTTGTCTCCACATACATCTTCTGCAAGTGAGAAAAGGCATACTGCAATTTATAGAAGGATACTTTCCACTATGACTAATGGTATAGTTATTGGAGATAAGAAGTTTGAGTTTCTTGCCTTCTCATCAAGTCAGTTACGTGATAATTCTGCATGGATGTTTGCCTCGAGGAGTGGGCTTACTGTGGCAAGTATCAGAAAGTGGATGGGCGATTTTCGTCAGATAAGAAATGTGGCAAAATATGCTGCAAGATTGGGTCAATCTTTCAGTTCATCCAGAGAAACTTTGAATGTGGGCAAGCGTGAAATTGAGATTATTCCTGATGTGGAAGTTGAAGAAAGAGGAATCAAATATGTTTTCTCGGATGGAATTGGGAAAATTTCAGCTGATTTTGCAGGCAGAGTGGCAATAAAGTGTGGCTTAAAAAGTTGTCCATCTGCATTTCAAATTAGATATGGTGGTTACAAGGGTGTTGTGGCTGTGGATCCAAGATCAACAAAGAAATTATCCTTGAGAAAGAGCATGTGTAAATATGAATCACGGAACACAAAATTAGATGTTTTGTCCTGGACCAAGTATCACCCTTGTTTCCTCAATCGTCAGATAATCACTCTTTTGTCTACCCTTGGTGTCAAAGATCGTGTTTTTGAAGTGAAGCAAAAAATAGCTATAGACCAACTGAATGATATTCTAATAGACCCATTAAAAGCACATGAAGCACTTGAGATCATGGCTCCAGGAGAAAATACCATTCTTCTCAAGGAAATGCTGATGTGTGGTTATACGCCTGATGCTGAACCTTTCCTTTCGATGATGCTACAAACTTTTCGTGCAGCAAAGCTGTTAGAAATGCGGATGAAAACAAGGATATTTGTTCCAAATGGAAGATCGATGATGGGTACCCTAGATGAAACTAGAACCTTGGAATATGGGCAGGTTTTTGTCCAAGTTTCTAGCCATGGACGTAAACAGTTCCATGACAAAGCCCTCTCAATGTCTGGAAATGAATCAACCAAGCACAATTTTATTGTAGAGGGGAAGGTAGTTGTTGCTAAAAACCCTTGTTTGCATCCTGGTGATGTGCGTGTCTTGTCGGCCGTCAACGTCCCTGCATTGCATCACATGGTGGATTGTGTTGTTTTTCCGCAAAAAGGAGCAAGGTGAGACAATTATATGATTTCCTGTAGTGTAGCTTTTATTACACTGAATACATCTAAGTTGGATTACATCACTGAATTTGATGCCCAAATACTAATATATCTCAATGTAGTATACTGCATGTACAACATTGTACCATCCAATAACTAATTATACTTGAATTTCTTTTCTTTTCATTCTTAGATGGTGACTTGTACTTGATTGCGACTTTTTCTTAGTTTGTTTAAGTTATAAACTGAAAATTCAGCTTTGTTTTATGGACTGCAAGTCCAATTTGACTTATGTTAGAACAATGACAAGAGCTGTCATCAATTTTCTAGGAAACCCAAATCAAAATCTATTGTCGAATTGTTGAGTTTTGATGCAGTGCATTGAGGGATGAATCCTCCTAACCGATTGAACAAAACCTTCTACAAAGTGGTTGATTTTCATGAGAAAAAATACTAGAAACAATGAGACTTGTTGATTTTCACATAGAAAATACCAAAATTTTGAGTAAAGAACAAATCTCAATAACTTAAACCTTTATTCAATAATTCAATAATAATGCTCTGTTACATTTCTTATTTATAGACTAAGGACACAAAAATTAGAAAAACCCTAAATAAATTTAAAGGAATTTGTCAAAAAATTCATATGGAAAGATTGCAATCACATCTGTCTTCTTTGATTAAGATTTTCACTTTGATATTAGCTGAATTTGAAATTTCATTGTGAAATAACAGTTGAATCCCTTGAAGCTGTCTAGCCAACACATTAAAAATCTTGTTAATTGGACTTTTATGTAAAATGTTATGTCATCTAAAAAGTGGGCTGCACAAAACCTTCTAAATAACGAATTTCCCTTATAAACTTAAATAATAATCTTAAGATTCTAAAAACAAACTTTTTTTGTACCAAAACCAAGACGTAACAATTAAAAATTAACCTTCATAATGTAACAAAAAATGTTACTACATAATTCTAAACAAAAGAAAATATCTAGTTTTTCTTCTTTGATTTTCTCTAATAACATATCCACCTTGAAATCATGTGTTTTTATGTGCCGAACATTTATCAAAGTTCTCAAAATTCTATCAGACATACTAATTCAGATCATTCCTATCATAATTGTCTTTCATGGCATATTAATTCTCATCATGACATTACCACCATTAATTGAATTGTAGTTCAAAAACTAGTCCATATTGGAAGACGTGATAAGAACAACCTAGATGAAGAATCCATTCATTCTAAGAACAATCATCACTAATGGTCATAGACAGAACTGTGTTAGCATTTGAATATTCCTCCATGATGCTACTATATTCGAGGATTTAGCTTTCATTCCTCATTTTCTTTGAGTTTATGACAATTAGTATTAATATTCCATTTCTTATAATAGTAATAACACTCCACATCCTCTTTGGATTTAGATTTAGTTTTACCAAATCCTTTTTATTTTTTTTTTGTCTTTCTATGAATCACTAAGCCTTTAGCCTGGACATCATTATTAGAGTCACTTTTAAATTCTCAATTCGTTTGAAAGAAGGACTAGAATAACCTTTTCTAAATCAATAATATCATTTCCATAGAGTAGAGTAGTAACATGATGCTTATATAATGAAGTGAAGATAATAGGATTAATGCCTAATCTTCATCCTTAAGATTTGCATAAATACTTGTCAATTGAAAAATAATTTTACTAAATTCTTTAAGATGATTAGAAATATTGTACCTTTTTTCATCTGTAGGGTATAAAGTTTCTAATTGAGGTATAAATGATTCATAAGAGATATCATCATATAATGGCTTTTAAGCTTAAACCAAAGCTTCATTATAGAATCTTTGTTTAGAATATTATACAACATCTCATCCACTAGGCACAAATAGATCATATGCATAGCCTTCAAATCGGAATCTTCTTAGTAGATTTCAAACATCTTAATGGTTTTCCCCTTTTAACATCTTGTGCAAACCCTACTGAATCAATTGATCTCTAACCTTCACTTGCCATAAGATAAAACTAATCTTTCCATCAAGTTTGTTTAACTAGCTAAAACCTTCACAGCAATCCTAACCAAATCTATGATATGAATTTGGTATGACAAAACGGATCTGATTTTGGTTAATGGCAACATAAAATGGAACAAGAAAATAGAAAATGCAAAAGAATTATCACACAAACACAAAATTTATGTGGTTCGACAAGATTGTCTACATCCATGGGTGAAGGTGATCAAAAGTTTCCACTGTAATGAAGATTACAAAACACTGTACAAAGACTTCTCCCAAATCCCCAAAACAAGACTCTCTCTTTAAAAAGCCAAAGAACTCACCTAAAATAAAAAAAAAATCCTGGCAAAAGCCTATGTACAGGAGTTTATATAGCAGTGCAATTCCCAATAAGCCCTACTCTTAATGGAGGTCAAAACCCCAAAATGGACCTCCAATGGTTCATGTCATCAGACCCAAATTGGATAAAAAAAAATGGATCAAAATTTCAGCATTTGAGATGCTCTTCAAATCACACAAACAAGTTGCACTTCAGGATGCTTTTATGTTGAATTCGAGACAACATCTAAAGAACCTCTCAACAAAATTTAAAAATTTGCGTGAACTAATAATATAGATTAATCTTTGCTGAGATCACTCCTTCAAACTTTCAGAATTGGTATATGCCAAATGATCAGCTGCAGCAAATGTTGCTGTAGCTTTTAAGTAGCATGACCAAAAAGAGCACAAAAAGACAAAAACCCCATGTTAAAAGATAAAGTACCTTTTTTTTCTGTTGTGCTACTTAAAAGCTACAGAAAATTTGCTGCAGCTGATCACATCTCTTCGTATATAGCTTCGGAAGACCTGTCCTCACCTTGGTGGTGTGATTGCAAATGATAGATTCTTACCCAATTCTATGTTATCCACATGCAATGGACTACCTTGTATTCATTGGGTATTGATACTATAACATCTTTTCATTGGAAATGTAGGAAAGATTTAACCACATTATATGTTGCAGTACTGCAGCACGTAAGAGAGCCTTCCAAAATGTGACTTAACAGACATGACTGCTTCATGCCTTCAGTAGTGACGAGAAACATTGCAGCCCTTAATGAAAGAGAATTGAACTCTTAAGTTCAGACAAAATACTATTGAATCACTGCACTACCTGATTTTCAATGTTTGCTTTTCTACTTTTCTATCCTATCTTATAGGATTGTGCCATGCTAAATGACACGCTCAAGGACGAGCTACCACATTAATGTATACTCTACATTTTCATAGTTGAAATCAGGACGCCCAAAACATTTTGGATGCTTTAAATGTTTATATATGAGAAGCTCCGAATCAATGGCTTTGAAAGTAGAAATGTCTTGGGCAGTCATTGATCACCTATTGCTTCACTCACTCTAGTATATTTTACCACAAAAAAAAAAAAAAAAAAAATTCTGGTATATATGTACCGCATACATCTCAATGCTTCTGGGTATAAAAATTGGTTTCTAATGTTAGTTGAATTGTCATTTCAGACCCCATCCAAATGAATGTTCGGGGAGTGATTTAGATGGAGATATGTACTTTGTCAGCTGGGACACTGCACTTATTCCACCTCGTCAAATCCAACCCATGGAATATATCCCACCACCACCTTTGCTCTTGGACCATGATGTTACGATTCAGGTATTTATCGTGCACATTGTGATTTGCTCATATGATTCTGAAACTCATTACTTTCTATTAATACACTCTTGTTCTTCCACTATATTAATCAATAATTAGTGAGTCATCAAAATATCAACCACACGGGACAATGGATGATGAAGAAAATGCCTTTTACATTCTTATGGTCTTCCTATTCTGATTTATCACTGGAATATAAATGCCATCACTTAGTGCCAACATTAAAATGGATATTCACCAATCACACTTACTATGTTGATTACAACGGGGGAAGGGGTACTTTTGCTACCCCTAATTGCGTTTGTGTCAAATATGAAGTTACTGAAAATCCTCTTTGTATAACATGTATCGCTGGTTCTAGTATATATTTGTCTTTTTTGCAACAAATTAATGTTTACAATGTCTAGAATCATATGAGTCGAAATTTGTCTTACGCACTAGTTTCAATGCACACGTATACGTATGCTTCCCACAAGGATTGAATTAATGACTCGAGAGATTTGATGCATAAAATAGATTATATCAAGTGAATAAAATGTGTTATAAGTTTTAAATTAAAAATCAGCTGGTTAACTGGGAAACTCAGCCGAGTTACTAGACTTGGTAGAGTTCCTGGTCAGGTTGACCAGTTGCTAAAACTGGGATGACTTCAGCAAACTGGTCACCAGGTAACTCGTCCTTGTTTTCCAAAAAGCTTGGCCATTAACTTGTTTTTTTTTACCATAATGCCTTTTAACCCACTGTGGAAAGCTAAAAACTTCATATTACCGTTTCATGTTGTCTTCCCTCTAGTATGCTCTGTTGTTCCAAGTTCCACAACTTCCCCAATGTCATCCAGCATTTTTTTTTTTATCAAAATTTTTCTTTTTCTATATGATAACTATTTTATTATATTTTCTGAAATATTAATATATTTTAGTACTGACTAACTGGTAACTAGGAACGA
>JAOXJP010226523.1:0-11473 GCA_025762735.1 Platanus orientalis | reverse complement strand
GAAGACCTTTAACCCAAGGGGAGGGAGTGGCCTCCACCACTAGCATTAAACTAGGTGGAGACCTAGACCCGTTCCAGGGTTTTAGGGTTCTTTAGCTGCAAGCAAGCAAGAGGAAGAAGAAGCCAAAATGTGAGACTATTTTTTTCAAAATAATATTGTATAAATCAAGTGGCTGGTCGTGGGCTCTATAAATAGAGTTCCATGGCCAAGTTTTTACATAAAATAGAAACTAGACACTTAAAACCCTCTCTCTACTATTCTCATGACTAAAATAACCCTCCACTACAGTGATTAACGAAAATACCTCTAAATAACACCTAAGGACTAAAGTATTCTCACCAACATGTGTCCCCCTCCAACAAGAGACATAAATAACATAAAAAAAACTAAAAGAGCAACTAAAGTACTTGTGCGCATGACCCAATCATCATCTCGGCCATGATGTCCTCATCAATGTGGGTTGCTAGTAAGGTAAATGGAATGTGTAGGACTGCAACACATAAGGCGTGCGATTTAGAAAGTGATGTATGACATCATGTGGCATTAACCTATTTAGAAGGTTGGTATAGAACGGGAGTGGCAAAGAAGAGACAATCTTATTTCTAATTCTCTCTATTTTATAATTTCTTCTTTTTTGTTTATAAAAAAACTAGTTGCCAAATTAGGGTAGGTAGCAAGCTTTCTGTGCTTTCTAATTTCTTTATTCAAAATTTAGAAGTGGAGAAGTCAATAAGAATACCTGTATGTTGGGGAGGGGAGATGGTGATCTTTTATATTAAAAAAATGAGTTTTGTTTTTATCAGCTTTGTCCTTTGTAGATTCAAGAATTGTCACTTGGGTTTTATTGCTTCCTCTTTGTTAAGATATAATTGATCCTACACGCTTCGTCTACATTAAGTGGTATCATTACTTTTATCCTTCATCAGTTGGTAATTGGTATCAAAGCCTTAGTTCAACAATGATTGAACCAATCCTAATTCCTACACACTTCTTGTCTGTGTTAAGTGGTATTAGATCGTTTTTCTCAATGCTATGTCTTCCAACAACATGACAGGAAGCAACACTCTGTCGGGTGCTACCTGGAGAATTCCATAGTGGTGGCAGCTATGTTTGAAACTTTCTGACAGGATACCCAGCAGTTATTGCAGGATATTCAAGTGTTTGTAACGTATTTGACAGAGGATACCCAGCAGTTATTGCAGGATATTCAAGTGTTTGTAACCTGTTTGACAGAGGCCCTTGCGTGCAATTATATTGGTGGCCATGAATGACCGATGCAACAGGACTAACACCAGAAAAAGCTTGCATGTGAACTACAACTCATTAATAATTACATGATTGCAGCTATCTTAGAGTACAACTCCCATGATGAGAAGTTGGATGACCTCCTGTTAGAGCACGGCAATGGACGGTCCGACCAAGATTACTAGTTCATGGTGGATTTACCTTTATTTAATGGCCATTTACATATCAAAGATTTTCTCCACTGGATCGTTGAAGTGGAGAGATTCTTCGAATACATGGAGATCTCAGAATAAAAGAAGGTGAAATAAATGGCATACAAGTTGAAGAAAGGTGCTTTTTCATGGTGGGAGCAATTTCAACTCATGCATATTCATCAATCCAAAGAGCCTTTACTCACATAGTGAAAGATGAAAAAATTTCTTAAGAGTAAGATTACTACCACCAGATTATGTCATAATCAAATATTGTTTCAACAGTATGATTCATGTCTGTAAGGATTTTGGACTGTTAAGGACTATGTAGAGGAGTTCTATCATTTATTTTCTCATAACGACTTGGTGGAGATTGAAACACAAGAAGTAGCCAGATTCACTGGTGGGCTACGACAAGTAGTTCAAGACTGGATTGCCATGCAGCCAGTTTGGACTTGGCAGTTAAGCTTACAACCACACTTGAGATGCAGCTTAATTGGCCCTCAAATAGGGGTCTACAAATAATTGGCAGAACCAAAGCAGTTGACACATCCCTTGAACCAAATCCAATCATGGAAGAAGCTTCTAGAGAGAGAGAGAGAGAGAGGGCCCACCCACCTACTGACGTTAGTAGAGAACAGGGTACCAACACTTCCAAAGCAGTTACCTTGATAGGTGGTCAAAATTCATCTAGAAATCCATATACTCCACCTATTTTTGACCAAGTGTTATAGATGTGGTCAAGATAAGCACTGATCAATCAATGCCCCCAATGCCAAGTGTTTAATTTGGTGGACTATTGAAAGACCATATGATAGTTGATTAGAAGATGATGATGCGGATTCCGCTAGTGATGCAAAAGAGGATTAGTGGACTTACAAGGACAAAGGATTAGCTCTCGTTGCGAGGAGATTAATGTAATTGCATAAAGAGGAACCAACATCATAGTGCCATAACATCTTATGGACTAGGCTTATTGTCACCAACCTGGTTTGTGATTTAATCATAGACTGTGGCAGCCTTGAAAATATTGTGTCAAAGACAATGGTTGACAAATTTCAGCTGAAAAAGACGAGGCATGCTACGGCATATTCCATTGGTTGGGTCATGAAGGTGAGCCGAAATGAGGTTAACTAAATGGTACAAAATTTCATTATCCATTGGAAAGTTATATAAGGATGAAGTCTATCTGATGTGATGAATGTGGAGGAATGCCATATGTTACTTGGAAGACCCTAGTAATATGGTGTTGATTCTTCTCATACAATCTCCTTATTTCTATAAAGATGGTAGAAAGATCGAGCTTGCCCCTATAAGAGGAGATAACTGGCGCAAAGCTTTTCAAGTCAAGGTGCAGTCTATCTTAGTTTTTCATGACATGCAATAAGAGATCAAGAGGTCAAATAAAATATATGCTTTGTTAGTTATGGGTGAAGATACTAAGCCAACAGGGATTTTAAGAAGATTAGACCTGTAATGAGAGAATTTGATGAGATAACATCAGATGTTCTCCCTGATGGACCTATGATGGATATCCAACACCATATTGACCTTGTTCTAGGGTTTTACCTTCTTTTTTTCTTCTTTCTGGTAGATAAGGTAAGAAATTTTATTAAAAAGCCTTGAGAAACGAGATAGCACGAGAAGTACATCCCAAGACCAAAACTAACCAAACACTATAGAGTCCCACTCGAAAATCCAGTCACTAAACTTTACATTAGCAAACTCAGGAAGATGAGACACCTAAGAGAAAAGAGGAGACGAAGCTAAGTCCAACAATTTGCAACAATCAACAAAAGCTTTGTAAAAAATGCGTCCGTTGCGCTCTCTCCGAATGACTCAGCAAATAATCGTTGGAACACAATACCAAAGCACTTTCCCTTTTGAAGAGAGATCATCCAACTTCTTGCCATTCCACTAATTGGGTAACCCAACCATGGAATTGGGCATTACCCATGGTCTCCAGAATCTCCACAAGAAATGTGCCAAATCAAGGTCACTGTCAGGTAAGAGATAAAGAGGTGACTAACGGACTCACCACTTCACATACACAAACATCATCTCTTAGTCATTTGAAAGCCCCGAGCCATAAGATTATCAATAGTCAAAATCTGGCCCTGATAGACCAACCAAAGAAGAGACCTTGCTTTAGAGGGGAGCTTAGGTTTCGATATTACATTGAAAGGAATATGCTCAGTGTCAGATTGTCAGTACCTAAATTTTGACTCAGGTCATATAATAGATAAAAGAACATCAAAGCAACACTTAGGCATCAAGACTTTAGACAACTCTGGTTTAGGGAGAGCAAACTGGACTCTAGGAGGTTAGTTATTTCTTAAGGAGTCTTCCCCAGATATTTTGGTCGCAAAAGCATCATCCATATCATGTCGTGTGCAATACACCCCAAAGATCAGCCAAAGTACACCATTTTAGGTTAAACCCTGATTCTCCAAGAACCATCAGTAGGACTATGAGGGCCCACGTTTAAAACCCTAAATACATTGCCTTCAATTTCTCTAATCTCCGTAAGCCTTCCCACAACGAAGCAACATAGGCGAAAAAATTACTATTTTGCCCTTTGGCCTTTAAAAGCCAAAAATTGATATCTTCACACATTGTCTACAAATTCTCCAGCCTCCATAAATCTTCCCATGATGAAGCATCACAGGTGAAGTATTGTCATTTTTACCTCTTTCGTCATCACATATAGAAAAATTACCATTTTACCCTTTTGCCTTCAAGATTTACCCCTGGACACTCAAAGGACCCCTGAAGCTTCTCTCGTTACCCGAATGGTGTCATGTCAGGTCCTGCACACTCCAATCTCCGCCACCTTCAAGGAACTTATTACGGGACAAATCTTTTCCAAAATTGGCAATAACCAATTTCTCAATCTCTGAAAACCCCTAGTCGGAAAATGACGCTTAAAAAGCTCTCAAAGATTCATCTGGTGTCAAAATTAAGAGAGGTCAGTGGCCATCTTTCAGTCTTGGCCTTATCTTCAATCAGTTGTTTCTCTGAAAAAAGGTATCTGAAGTCTCGAACCCCAATGAAATCTCAAATCTTGCCTAAGGGGTGAAAAGTCAATTCTGGTTGCATTTCACTTGTATGGGTTTAGAACATTCCCCGGATGTCCAAATCTCAATTAGTTAGTGTCCATCTCTCCGGATCGACAAGGCCTTTGCAAAATCCCCTAATGGAAAAAAAGCATTTGAAGAATCAATCTGCTCAGATTCCCCCAATTACTTCAAAATGACCTACACATTTGGGCCAAGTGCTGTGTACTCAATTACACCCCGAGAATTCATCAAAACTCCAAAATTCAATCTGTTAGTGGCCATTTCTCGACGACTCTGAGGCCTTTACAATACTATCGCCTCGAACAGACTCATCCAGAAACTTTGCAAGCCCAGTCACCACATTTTGTCCAAATTAGGTCAAGGCCCCTTTTGTCTATATTTAACACGCGGAAAGAGAACTCTCCCAAACTTAGAATCCAGCTAGGTTAAACCCATTTTCTTAGTTTTCTTCCTGTCCTCAAAAGACTGTTTCCCGAGCCAGGGCAACGGATGATGTTTGTTAGCCCAATACTGTCATTCTCTAGTGAGCTACAGCCTACAGGCATAGTGTCTCATCAAGCGACCCTGCTTTGATAAACCCTCGACAATTGCCTGAGAATCCATTGGACGAGTTGTCGGTTCCTATGGATTCCTGACTCTCTGAACCTCAATGCACCATAAGCTTGGGTTTCCTCAAAAACTTCCACCAATTCCAGTGATATTTCCAGCCAAGGTCATTCACTGACCATTGAGGGTTTTTGAGCGTGATTTCCTGCTTGGGAATCGTAATTCAGAATAGTTCGAGTCTGTGATTCACAAAATCTGAGGGCCACCTTTTATCTAAAGATCCCAGAAATCAATTTGACCATCTTGCCCCTTTAGTAATTACTAAGAGTTTTTTGAGACCAATAAACCCCTGATTTTACCCCTACCCTTATCGTAATCTGGTTTCGACTGATCCATTGCAATCGAAACATCTAGGACTTCAAAAGCAGACATTGAGTTCATGTGTTTCCGAGCATGAGAACCCATAAAGTGAGGCAAACAAGTAATGAGACAAATTTAATTAGGGTTAATGAGCTCATCCTTTTTGGATTTTAGCTCATTAACTCCCATTAATACTCATTAAATGCATTCACACTTAAGGGGTTATTTCACAAACCCTTAGATTAGAATCTTCATGTGCACCTAATGGTCCTCACCCTTGGATCATCTACATGAATTTCAAATCCTTATAGATCTCACATCCCATGTCACGACCCAAATCTGGGGGTCGGGAAGTGGGCCGAGTCCGGATCCGTGACATGGGAATAACCTGCCCCGAACCTGTTTCTCACACGGGGAGACCAACGTGCTCGGAGTGGGTCATCCAACCCTCTTACCTATTCATCTCATAATCCAAGTAAATGAGATTCATTATCCTTTCATGTCCATTTCGAACATACCACATTGCAGCGGAATAGGAAAATCAATGACACGATCTAACAAGTGCAGCGGAATATATATATGTGATCAGTCTAAAAGAAGAAACATCCCTCAGTCATCCAAAAGTAACGGGGCCCAATATACCCATAAGAGTACAGTCATTCCATCTCAGTAAAATAAAGTCTAAAGACAACCAAAAATGAAAACTAAATAACAAGGCCATCCTCCTAACTTCCAATCATCTCTCATCTGTCTCAAGGTGTAGTCTGACTTGTACGTCTACATATCTGCAGGTGGCGCCAATTGGGGTAAGCTTGACCGGCTTAACGGGAGGGTATGCAGTTTATACGGTACTAAAAGAAATCAAAGATAATCACAGTAGCAATATGAATAATCAAGATAATTGAGGAATTAAAGCAAGAATAAGAGTACATCAAGTTTACTAAACATGTATCCTTACTATGACCCGAGTATACACAGGTTATAAGATAATCACATAAATATCTAAAATAGATCAGGCTGAATCATGCGTATGCTACATGCTAAGTATTATATGCAAATCCGTAGTAGTATATGTACCACATGCAAATCACAATGGTGTCCCATCACATATCATATCTAAGTGTAAATGAATCATGAAAGGTCTCCAACAAAATATATCATATATAAACCATAAAAGGTCTCCGGTAAAGCAAATCACACAACCCGAATAGGGGTCTCCGACATAGCACATCATATCACATGTTGGGCCACTAGGGCTGTCTTTTCCTATTAATGTGACCCATTGATTGGGTACCTGAAGCTATGAAGGCTAACCCACAAAGGGGTCTCCAGGGTCATAAGACTAATGGGCATGACGACCGTCTTCACCTATTAATGTGACCCGGTGATTGGGTACTTGAAACCATAAGGCTAACCCACAAAGGGGTCTACGGGGTCATAAGACCAATGGACACGGTGGCCTTATTCACCTATTAATGTGACCTGATGATTGGGTACCTGAAGCTATAAGGCTAACCCACAAAGGGGTCTACGGGGTCATAAGACCAATGGGCACGACGACCTTCTTCACTTATTAATGTGACCTGGTGATTGGGTACTTGAAGCCATAAGGCTAACCTACAAAGGGGTCTACGGGCCCATGAAGGGCAACCCATGAAAGAGTCTTTGGGTTTATAAGGGGCAACCCACATAGGGGTCTACGGGGTTACGTCTAGCCAATCCATATAAGGGTCTCCGGGGTCATAATGACCATACACACATATATAAAGGTCACAAAAAGCAACCCACTTAGGGGTCTTTGGGCCCAATAAGGCATATTCTCGCATAGGGGTATCATATCAAATCTTTACATCCAAAACCACATTCCAAAACCATGTTTTTGTAAAATAAAGTAAATACTACATAATCATACCATTTGAAATATCTATATGTTCTATTTCATGAAGAGTCCAAGGAAATAGTAGAAAATCACATGAAATGGGTCAAATGCTAATATGCAAGTGAAGGTACTTGGCCCATAATTAGGGGTATAAGGGATACTCATGGATGTAAAAACATTTTATAACAAAGTTCATGTAGGTAGAAAACTAAGTATCTCAAATCCTTTTTAAAAACTCACATAGAAATCCCATGTAAAGAGTCACATAAAAATCCCGGAGTAAACCATGCCAATGATAACATGCACATGCTATTAAGAGATATCACATGATGTAAAAAGTGACATAGTCACATGAGGATTAATAGATTTAGCACAACTCATCATTGTATAACGTGAATCAAATGAAACATATCAAAGAGAGTAATGAATTAGTGTAGGAAGTAAATAGAGCATCACAATTTGCCATAAACCAACATATATTTGAGAGAATCTATCATAAGAGACATTAGACTTATTCAAGGAATCAAAAGACATCCAAGAAACATGTGAGTGATAGGTAAAATCTGTAAGAGGGATTTTATCAAGCAAGTAGAGTGCAAGAATTACGAAACTAACACAGGAAGTCAATAGAGTATCACAAATTGCTATAAGCCAATATATAATTGAAAGAATTTATCATAGGAGACATTACGCTCATGCAAAGAATCAAAAAACATCTAAGAAACATATGAATAATATATAAATCTATGAGAGACATTTCATCAATCATGTAGAGTGCAAGAATTAAGGAAATCAAAGGGGTAAACCCATCCTTCACTACAAGAAACCCTTCAAATCCCTACAAACCATGCAAATCAAGCTCTCAAACACTTTCACATATGTTAGAGATCATCCTAACCATCCCACAAAGCTCCATTCACAATATCACAACTCCATAACCTAAGGACACCATGGAAACTAACAAGAAAAACACTAACTGACAAGCTCATATCAAGGAAACATGATCTATCTCTAAGAAATCATCATTATCAAAAGGAAATAGCGATGAATCCACCAAAACATACTTTCAAACAACAAATCTAAGTTCTAAGAAAGGAAAGTGTGCATAAACAATATATCTAACTCACCGAATGCTAATCCTCCTTGCCTTGAAGAAAAAACACCTCCAAAACTTTCTTTCCTTTATTCAATCTTCCTTCTTCTATGAGTAAACAAACAAATTCATAGTTTGAAACCATAAACTAATGTAGATAAATAAGAATCTATAGTCATTTAGGCTAAATCTAAAAAGAAAATGAACTATCCATAAAGATTTCTAGAGTTGAGAGTGAAACTTACCAATTTGGGGAAGAATTCCCTTTTCTCTTTCTAAGCCTCTCTAATTTATTCCCTCTTTATTTTAATGAGGCAAAATGACCTAAATGAGGGTTTAGATGACTCATAATTTGTCCAAGATGAGATCCCACATGTGTGGGGGTTCAATCAAAACAAGCCATGTCAAAAATAGGCCAAAAATCACAATTTTTGCCTCTTTTTTTTTCCACTCAGTACCGGTCATGGGTCATTAGGACTGGTCCTGCAGAGAACTGGGTGGCAGGACCGGTCCCGAAACCTCCTCGACCGGTCCTGATTTCAGTTTTCCTCTTGCTCGGACACTATTTAGTAAATTTGGCGTAACTTTCTATAGGAACCTCCCTTTTACAAACCGTTTGTTGGGTTGGAAACTAGACTTTAAGATCTTTCTAACTCTATATAGCTTGCACTCTAATTCATACTATAGTTTTATTGGTGTGTCTCCAAAGTTACCTCAAAATCAGTGAACCTGACAGCACAGACACCCTGTGGGAAAACTGGCATAACTTTCTCTAGAAAACTCTTAATTGGATTCTGGTTATCACATTAGAAAAAAGACTCGAAGACCTTTCCAACAATGTGTGGTTCATCCTCTAGTTCACTTGGGATTGATGTCAGTGGACTCGGGAAGTCACCCTAAGTATGCAATCAGGATGACTTTTGAACTTGACAAGTTTGAGGCCTTACTTAGGTTTTACACTTCAAGCTTGGTCCAAGTGGTCCCTAGGCCACTCTAAGGCCTGTCTAACATATGGGAAATGATAATTTTACCCTTAAAAGGAAAAATTACCATATTTCCCTTTGAATGAAATGCAGGGTATTACATCCGACCTCTCATTTAGCACTTTTCATCTCCACCTTTGATTGGTTTCAACCAAGCAAAGTGTATAGATTTTAACCTAAGTTTCATCGACTAATCATTGATCCCATGCACCTTTGTATGCCCTCCTTTGGATCTAAAACCTAATTTTCAAAGTTCTATGCTACTTCCATGTAACCCTAGATCTAGTACCACCAACTACCACCCTTGATTGGTTCAAACCAATCAAAGTGCATAGATTTCACCCTTAGTTTCATCATCTTACCATTGATCCCATGAACCCCTATACTCCTCATTTGAGATCAAATGTTTTAAATATCCTAAATATAAATCCTTACCTTGCATCCTACACCCCCACTTGAGCCTAAATCCCTACTCCAATTGAACTAACCAATGGGACGGGAACCTTGCTCCCCACACCATTCAATCCTAGCCCTCCACCTCTTAAGTCCCAAGGGTCAATCCCAACCCTTGGCCCAACCAATTTGAGCCTATAAATAGCCCAAATTTCGTGTACACATGGGCTGAGAAAATTCCAAAGAGAAAAAAGAAAGGAAAGAAAGAAAAAAAGAAGAAAAAGGAAAGGAAAGTGCAAACCCTAATCCTAACCCTAACCCGAAGGTATGCCTAAACCCTAGCTTAGTTTAAGGTTAATTAATTATTTCATTCATTTGAGATGCTCCCTTCATGTTTAAATTAATTCCATTATGCTCTTCTAATTCGGATTACACAGTAAAAACACAAAGGTTGTCTCTGCTGCACTTATTTTTTACCCCTGCTCACTCCCTATTTTTTTGTGATTTTTCCACCGAGCCAAATGGGCTCAAATTTTAATGGTAGACTCCTGAGAAGATAGCCTACCTATGATAATTATTTAATGAATTTTAGGGCTTGTTTGGGTCTTAGAATAAACCCCCTAACCATGCCCTAAAAACTAGTTTTTCTAAAATTTTACTGTCCAAGCATGCTGGTCAATTTTCTTTTGATTTTTGTAGATAGCTATTTCGGTTGCTTTTCATATATGTGATTCCTCCTATCCTCCTTTACCTCTGATAATAATTTTAGACTTTTCTAATAACCCTGAGGGGTCCAAAATGCCAAAAAAGTTAGTTGCTAGATTTGTGCCCAGTAACTAACGCCTGAATTTTAATTTGAATTAATATTCAGGCGTTGAAACAATTAGGCGTCAGGAATATTCAGGCGTTAGGATCTGGGACCCACCCTAGTGAACTCTGAATCTCTTTGAGCCTAGACACAAGCTAAAATTACTCTCTGTGACCCTTCCTGTTCTTAGGCACCTCTGTGGGTCCTATCTTTTTAAAAAATCATTTGCATTTTGTTTTAGGCTTAGGGCAAAGGCCATGGACCACAGAAGGGGCCCACCCCTATCTGTAATTTTTTACATTCTTGGGACCTACACAAGGGGCCCAAAACCTGAAGTTAGTTGCTGCCTTGCTGGTTTCTAACAACTGACGCCTGAATTAATTTCAGGCGTTTATAAATTCATGCATCAGGTTTAAATTCAGGCGTTAAGCCTGTGTAAGATGATCAATCTACCCTCTTCTTTTTTAGGCGTTTATAAATTCATGCATCAGGTTTAAATTCAGGCGTTAAGCTTGTGTAAGATGATCAATCTACCCTCTTCTTTTGGAGTAAATCCCTGTATCTAGAGGTCCCAACCTCTGAGATTGAACAACCTGACCTCAGGGGGAGTTGTTCACCCCTTTGTAAGGGTCCCACAACCATGGTATCAAATACCTCGAAATATCGTAAATATCTTCCGATATATGTCCATGTCTACCAGGACTGACACGATATGTATCTATACCGACACGAAACATTAAGTACATTATAAAAATTCATCTTTTGGTCAACATGATGTACAATGTTGGTGTGTTTGAGCGAATATTCCCCTTTCACAATGTATTATTGTCTAATATCAACATTGTGTTATGATAAAAAATTATATGAAAAACGATAAATTTCAAAGAAAGTAAAA
>JAOXJP010226522.1:0-11473 GCA_025762735.1 Platanus orientalis | reverse complement strand
TGTATTAAAAGTGAGGATCAGAGAGTCTTAGTAAAAGATGAAGAGATTAAAGAAAGGTGGAGGAGCTATTTTCAAAATTTGCTAAATGAGGAGCATGTAAGGAATGCCAGTTTAGGAATTGGTAAAGTAATGGAGATTAGAGATCATGGATATCTTTGTAGGATTAGTGTGACAGAAGTTAACGAGGCTTTAAAGATAATGTCGGTTTGTTGTTGTTATTTATATATATAAAGAGACAAATTGGTCTAATGGGACATTAGTCTGTTGTGATTTTTTTTCTAACTAGTAACCTAAGCCCACCTTTACAAGCCCGAGCCAAGCCTAAGCTCCGTACCTCAGGCTCATCATGGGCTTGAACCAAGCTTAAGCTTTGCCTTCATGTGATAAGCCCGAACTAAGATGGGCAAAGCTCCAATCAACTTGACACATTGACACCCTTAGTTAAAACTCTCAAAAAAATGTTCAAATGAACATTTGCTATCTTTCTAAGGGGCACAAATTCAAAAAACCATCACGTGGTAGCCTATGGTAGAGGACACGATATGACATACAAAATCCCTGGCTGAATATTTCCTCACACTAAATAGAATTAATGATTCAATACAATGATCATAATTACACAGATATGCCAATATCCCTATACTCAGGTGGTTGTGGAATCATCCTTTCATATGGAAGAGAGACTGGCAGTTTGCAATGTCGTCTATCTCTCATGTGGTTATACTCAAACAATAGATTCCATTCTATATGTGTGGCTATCAAGTGAACCTCGAGGATGGGTGTCCAGGACACCAGGGGCTGTCATCTGGAATAAAATGGGTGGGTAATGCATTTCCTAAATATGAAATATGCATTTTATTCCATATAATGGCTCTTGGTATCTTGGACACCATCTTAGACAACAAATCCTGGACAGAACATCCTCACACTATTTATGTAGTCCATAATACTAACATGCAATATGTCAATCACAACACCTCCATCAATCATCATAATTATCTAATGGTTGTTATTTCGAATAAAATCATTCCATTTTGGTTTTCCATATTACTTGAATACATAAAAATGGATTGATTTTCATTCATCGCCAATATACAAAGGATAGCATAAATCATTTCATTTTTATAAAAACCTAAGTTGACTACATTTCTAATGTTAGTTAACAGATCAATATGAATCTAAACGAGTCCATTTTCATCCATCACCTCTTTTATTTAAGTGCTGGAATTTAAAATGAAATGACTTCAATACAGGCGGCTACCAAACCCGTCCTAAGTACATGTCTACCACAGTCAACATCCTAACATAACCACAATGTTTATATTTTATGTTTTTTTAGGAGAATGATTGTTTGTTTTGAGACAGATCTCTATTATCACGCATTGATTGACACATGATGTGTTTTTGAATTTGATGTCTTTTATTGACCACCTACTTTTTCATCTGAACACTTTTTTGGACCCTTTTACCCCCAAAAACAAGATATGTATGTTTATAATTCACCACATACACTACAGATGTAATTTTATCACAGAACATTTTCTTAAGCAGACACGGCAAAACTTGGGAAGCTTGTAGCATACGCCAAGGAAAAACAGTGAAGTACACAGGATATTGTATTTCCCTAATGTTATGGGACGGGTTAATTTATAAATACCCACATTCTCGATCTTCATCTGATTCCCCACCACTCCCCATTGTTGCTCAATCCTGTTCTTCCCTAATGTCGGGTTCTAGAATGCTCCACCCTAAGCCCTTCATGAATACATGTCAATAGTCCGACTCTTGAATCTATACCCCTAAACCCTTGATCAAGTATTAACCGTAGTCTCTATAGGGAAATAAAGTTAGGGTTCACTATCCCAAGTTCTTATGAACTACACCATTAGAGTTACGCAATGATGCCTGTGAGTTCAAATGTTGGCGAGCAATCTCCCAAGACTCCAAATGTATGTCAACATCAAATACTCTCTGATTCACCACATGCAGCAACTGTTCCGAGGTAGAGTTCAATCATTTTTTTTAAATAAAGAGGTGGAGTTCAATCTTGGTATAGATTTAAGACTATTTATTACATAACTGAATAGTTGTAGTTTGGATTCTACCTACTTCATTTCATTTCATGGGATCCCAAGTAATGTTCCTTTATACCAAGTAGTTGTATTCCCCTTACTTATTGGTGTCTAATTGTATTCTGGATGAAGGGTATCAGACACAGTCGCTGCTATAGGATCGTTCCCCTTTAAGTCTGCCCATGTGCTGAACTTTGACAACACCCAGAATGATGTTTTGTACTCCGTTTCACTGACCGGTATGACTCTAGATGTAGGGATGGAATTTGAATCAGAGGATGAGGCATACAACTTCTACAATAGGTACGCCGGCAAGATGGGTTTTAGTGTGCGTAAGAGTGGCATACACAGGAACAAAAAGGGGTAGACAGTAGACCAAATTTTTTGTTGTTCCAGCCAAGGTAATAGAGGGCACGATAAGAGGGACCCTACCATGCAATATCATTGCCCATTGTCAAAATGTGGTTGTTTAGCAGAGATGAAGGTGTCAACCTGGTTTAATGGGAAATACCGTGTTGTCAAATTTGTCAAACAACACGTTCACGAAATGGTAATACCAAAGAAAGCCCACTTGTCAAAATCTCAATGTAGATTTACAGAAGCACATGCATTTGAGGCTGACATGGCAAATGGTTCAGACATTCCACCAAGGATGAGTCTAGAACTAATGGCCTTAAAGGTTGGTGGAAGAGAGAATATCGGTATAACCTTAACCGATTATAATAATTATTTACAATCTAAACATACTCGACAGGTGAGATCAGGAGAGACTGGAGGGGCACTCGAATATTTGCAAAGAATGGAAGCAAAGGATCCTAATTTTTATTATACGATCCAAGTGGATTAGGCAGATCTGATTACGAATATATTTTGGGCCAATGGGAAGATGCGAATTGATTATGAACACTTCGGTGATGTGGTCAACTTTGACATAAGTTATAGGAAGAATGAAGAGAATAAACCATTTGCATTGTTCGTAGGAGTTAATCATCACAAGCAAACGATTATATTCGGGGCTGCACTTTTGTATGATGAGATAGCAAATACTTCAAAGGGCTCTTTGATACTTTTTTCGAGGCAATGTCAGGGAAGAAACCAACAACAATCTTGACAGACCAGGATGCGACTATGGCTAAGGCGTTGGCATCGTAGTGGCCAAATACCAATCATCGCTTATGCATATGGCACTTGTATCAGAATGTTGCAAAACACCTTGGACATGTGTTTGAAAAATATGAATCCTTTGTGAAAAATTTTAATAGCTGTGTTTACGACCATGAGGATGAAGATGAGTTTCTAAGTGCTTAGAACGTGATGTTGGATAAAGACAATCTTAAGGAAGATGAGTGGTTGAAGAGGTTGTTCGTAGTTAAAGAGAAATGGGACTTGGTATATGGACGAAACATGTTTTGTGCTAACATGAATACTACTTAACGGAGTGAGAGTATGAACAACCAATTGAAGTATTATGTAAGTTATAAGTTGAACATCCCCCAATTTTTTTACCACTTTACAAAAATGGTGGCAGATCGTCGTTACAAAGAGTTAAAGGCTGATTTCTCGACCAGTCAAACCACACCTATCATGGTTGTAGATGCTAATATATTGTAACATGCAGTGACTATGTATACACCAAAGAGTTTTCAAATGTTTCAGACTGAAGCATTGAATATATGGAAGTGTGTTATACAACAAATTGAGGAGGAAGGTACTGTTATAAAATATTTGGTAAGTCTGTTGAGGGGAAAAATAGAGCACCATGTTCAGTTCGATTCAAATGACTTATCCGTTCAATGCAGCTGTAAGAAGTTTGAGTTCGTTGGTATCCTCTATTCACATACACTAAAGGCTCTAGAGTTCAACAATGTAAAACATACCCCAAATGCGTATATATTAAAAGGATGGACTAGGGATGCGAAGGTTGGACGAATGCCCAATCCCATTGAGGAGAAGGCAAATGTGGACCCCAAGGGATGAATTTGCACAACGGTATAGGGAAATCTTAAATTTATCATTCCGTATATGTGCAACAACTGCAGAAACTGAGCAAAGTTATAAGTTCCTTGTATTAGGCTAATAGAAATTGTTTGAAAGGGTAGAAGAAATTTTGAGAAACTTCAATACTGATAAACCTTCTATTTGGGTAAAGCATTTCAATGAATGTGTAGGTGAGAAAGGCACAACTCAAGTAAACCAAAATAGTGCAAATGCATCTTGTGAGACATTTGAAGTAACACATAAGGATAATCAGAACCATAATTTTATTAGGAATGCTTTAAAGAAACGCCAACCAGTGAACGTGTGCATACTTCTAAATGGCCCATTAGTGCCTTTGAGAGGGCAACAGAGAAGAAGAAACAAACTAAGGGATGCCATGACCGAGAGAAGGCAATACTACAACATACTACAGGTAGCACAAATGGTCGAGGTCCTCAATTGAGTTCCTTGAAGCATGCACCTCAACATAACATGGTATTTTTTCTCATATCATTTTATGATTTAATATAAATTACAATGTATTATAAATTTGAATTTTTATGCTCATGTTGGGACACTAAATTCCACATTATAACTTATTATGCAATTATATAGGATTCTCCAAAAGGCATTAGAAGCACTGATGAGGAGCACAATGTTGGTTGCACCAATTTGACACCTGATTCCACAACCATGTATCCTCAACACTCACCCCCTGTAATGATCACATTTTTCCAGAACCCTATACAACTTAATGCTGAATCAGGGACAATCTTTACCGATTATGGTCCAGGTGATTATTTTAGAAATATTCTTATTTATTCAATTGAGGAATTTATTTCTTATAAGTAACCAAATTCATGCAGACTACTTTAACTTCAGAAATCATGCAAACTCAATAGGAGTAACCCATGAATTCGATGTTGTACCAAAATCTTATTCCCCTAAGCTATCAGCAAAGCAAGGTAAGCAATGAAATCATGATTGCATCGCATGGTAGAAGTTATGGTGATTAGATGTGTTATGAGACACTCATTTATTAAGCTACCTCCACCTAATTATAAAACCATGAATGTTATAATACACTGCATTTATTCCATCATGGAGTTCATGTTTTAGTTGGCAACTCATAACCTCACTGAGTTGTTATATTGTTGACAGGGTGCGTAGGAGAAGGAGCCACTGGACGTGCTTCCATTATCAAAATATATGGTCATGATTACATAACCTCACCCACATAAAATATTTTGGTCGTATTAAAATACACATCATGACCTTTACAATTTTGGTATACATATATTTTTGGTAACAAACTATAGTAAGTGTCGATGTCAATGACTATTTTAAAACTACGGTTCTTACTATTAAGGAGTAGGTGTTATATAGACATAGATATTTTGTAAAACTTACCAAACTTATTGTGCCAATATTTACTAAGTGGTGCAGGTTTTGTTACAGAATCTCAGGGAAATAATTATCATTTTCCTCTCAATGGTTAGGAACAAAAGGCACCCATAAACCCTACTTTTGTGGCTACCTATTAAAATTTTTTTCTAAAATTTTTTTATTTTTACAAATTGAACCATATACACCTCATTCAATGTGTGTATGGAAACGGGGGCTACGAAAAGTGTAGGTGTGGTAGCACCTTTACCTAAACTATTTTACTACTTTATAAAGGTTATCACCTCAAAAGTGACACTCAACTTCAATACACGTGACCAAAAAATTTCACTCAATAGTCAATGTCAAATATGGAATATGTTTAACGATTATATGTTACATTTCCTAATTGTGCGAGGAGAGAGCTTGTACTTTCACTTGTGATGTACAAAACCTTTGTAAGACCAAAAACTTGGGTTAGATGTTAACCATAGTAAAAACAATACCGTTGGCTCTATTATAATAAGGGAAGCGCGAGCATGTGACTCTATCTCCCTCTCCTAATCTAGGGTTTCATCTCACGCTCCATGGCGAGAGTTCGACGAATCGTGTCACTAGTGTGCTGACACCACAATGGTAACCATCACCAATTGCGAAAGCTATTCTGACTACAAAACACCTTTTCAAAGGCAGCAACAATAAGGTTAGATGATATATCACAAAACTTTTCAATCTTCTTGCTTTCACATTGTCGATTTGGGTTTATTTCGCATCAAAGGGGTTCTACCCTCGTCAATGTTAGTTTAGATTTATATTTCTCTTTAAATGTGAATGTTGTTCACTCGGTCATACCTCTTAAACAGGTAGAAAATCTATTTATGGACTATTTGTCCTGGTTAGGGTTTTCCATTTCATACCTTCTTCATATATTACTACTTGGTTTTTGTTTCATTACACCTATTTGTGGTATGTGATACAACGAAGATCCAACATTTAGATTACTGTATCACAAATTAAGCAATCCAGTTATAAAAAAGGAATGTTGGTGGAGGACGTACGTACCATAGAGGTTAGTCCCCTGGGACGGTTCCATCCTCTACGAACCATAAAACATCATCCACTGAAAATATACACACATATGGGTACGTATTTTTGTGGACATAAATGTACCTTGGCAATCCATCTATAGTTTCTATCCTCAAATGTACATAACCCAAAACTATTATTTATAAGGACATGTTTAAAACAAGGTACAATCATAATTAGTAGGAATCACCTCTCTAAGCCCCTATTCAAGGGGGGGCGGGGGGGAATCATATATATTTCATCCTTCATCTCTTATTATTAAGCTTAGTTTATGTAGACTTGATCTTCTATGTAAGTCCTTATACTCAATTGATTATCAATTTTAATTCGTACAATACAATGCGATCATCATCATCAAACAACACCACACAGTCATGGCCATCATGGAATTGTCTAAAGGGATGTGGTTAATGTACAATAAGAAGATCAAAGAGCGAAATGAACCCCGGTTGGTACTACTACCGCTGCCCAGGAGATGGGATTGGTATATAATTCCCTTTTACACAATAAATTTTACACGAAATGTTATTTGGGAAATATTGCTAGGTACTAACTAATATAAGCTTTAAGCTAAGTCAACATTATAACAAGTTTTTATTTTTTTGGATGTCAGTGTGGGGGTCGTTCTTATGGCTTTGTGAGGTGGTGCAATGAGTTGGAAAGTCCATCAGATGAACCTACACTTCCAGTCTTGGGATGTGCAAATATTCACGAAGGAACATAGGTGCATACCAGCATCGATCACCATATGGAAATAAGCTCGGATTTCGTCTCTTGTTTTTTATCTCTATATTTTTCCACATTGTTGAGTTGGTTATTTTACTTCTATGCTATTAAACAATGTATAATCTAAAGGGGGCTTGGCCCGAGATAGGGACAACTAAATTTCATATTTTGTACCATATTTTAAGCTTTGATGTTCAACTTTACTACATGCAATTTCTGTGGATGAACTCCATGGTAGAATAAATTTACAAAACAACATAGATATAACTATGAAGATCACAATATTGTTGTTTTTTATAGGTGTAAAGAAAAATTTCGGAAGTCCACCAAAAATAACATTAGATACTAAATCACATTTTAGGTTAAATTGAGGCCCACTACGATAAGGATACTAGATTAACATAAAATACAAGAAGCCAGTTAAAACTCTATGTATCAACATATTTCTATTACCCATGAAGGTGCCCCCCTAACCTTGCTTCATTCTCCCCACATAGCATGAGATTGCAGACAATCCTTTTCCTTATGTAAGGGATATCTAACTGGTATTAAATCAACAAGGTGTTATATTAGGAAACCATAAAATAATTCAACACAACAATTATAATACCAAAGGACTTGCCTGAGAGAATCGTTCTTTGAACACATGGTCCCAAGATTCCACATTTTTCATCATAAAAACATCACAATCGAACCTAGGAAGAAAATTTCACAGGTAGTGCTTAGTAAACAATATTTTATGAATGAACTTTAAATTTAAAACAAGTGAAATTAACACTAGGTTGAATTTGTTTTACTGACACTAGTATTGAAGAGTACACAATCACTATGTTAATACGTATGTACCAGTCACTTGTTATCTTGTTCGGGGGTATCCATGACTTGGACTACTGGGCATCGCATAATTTCCACCTTTTTCCGTGATACAAACCAAAGCAGCAAATTAATCCCTTCAAGCTTCATGATTATTTTCAAGCACAATTATTAATTTTACACAACATTTTCTCAACTACATAACAATTTGAAAACTACTACAAGATTTATACATTAATTATCAGAGCTTACTAGAGGAACCATAGGAACCATGGTCATATACCAAGGGATTTGCCTAGTGGAGTGGTTAATTATGGAGTTAAGCACATACATGCGTTGTAATGTATTATCAACCACAACAAGCCACCAATGGAAAGCACATATATCTATTAAATGGTGCATGCCTTGATTAATCATCCATGAAGATTGTAAATTTGTAGTTCAAACGTGATGACATACCACTCTACACTCCATCACATTGTGACGAAGACTTTCTGGTAGGAGGAGACATCCCACCCTGGATGGATCCAAACTCTTCCCTTGCATACAACATTTTTCCTACATGTTTCAAGCAAATAAAGAACGAGAACAACACAGACTCAACATGATCTTTTCTTCAATGTTAGTTAGGGATTGATCCACAAGAGATGTACATTACCAATATGAACATGTTCATGTAGTAGCATACAACCATTCCCATACTAGATTGTTGCCTCTCCATTAATAGCTCTGTATAACAGTCGATGACCTATAAATCAAGCATTGTATTAACAAATCCTGATGACAAACATTTATAAGACTAGTTGTCGTTGGGAGGTCATAATGTATCGGAGATTTCACATTACATTCAGGTTTCATGCTCAACATGTCCTACTAGTTATGCTAAAATTTTGAGAGTAACAATTGAACTGCATCTGAAAGCTACAAAACAACCAATAAGCATACACTTAAACAAAAATCATTCAATTAATCCATTCAAGCTATAAGAAAATAATCTGTTGTTGATATAAAACACCTGGTTGGTATTTGTGACATTACAAAATCATAAGCTTCTTCCTCATGCTTTAAAAATAGCAGTTACTTGTTTCTATTGTCTATCATAATTAATCTTTGACGTGATTGCTGCATTCAAAATCATTATTAAAATATTACCATAATATTGTGTTCTTTAACACCAAAATATCTTAGACAATGTGATGCGACACACCTTATACATTCTTACTTGTTTATCTATTTTCAGTTCCTTTGGCATTATTAACTGCACATTGATAGACAATTATAACTTTCAACTAATTGTTAAGACCATTGTTTAATAACATACCTACAACTCATGTACATTTTCAATCAATACGTATTTTTTTCCTTAATTCAATCTTCACAAATTCATTTTTAGAAGACAATGTTTAAAATTGAACCATACCAATATTACAAAGGTGACCAAGCATGCAATCATCATAGAGTGCCCACCATGTAAATAACCTTTATGGTCTCCTTATGATTAGAAAGTTGACTACTATAATACGTTCAATTAATCTCATGTACACATATACCATGTTGAGAAAAAAACATAAAAATGCATTGACTGAACCTATTGTGTCATCTCCTACAATAATCACTTATTGGCATTTTGGAGACATTAACTGCACATACCAAATAAGCTTACTTAATGTCATGAGTATATTAGATATTGTGAAATATTTGTATACAACCATATCATAACCCCATCATTCAACCATCCCTCATATTGTTTACTCTTTGGTTGCACCAGTTTCACCTTAATATTAGTGACTGTATATTTATATTCCTAGATCAACAACAAATAAGTGAAAAACAATTTTACCCTACTGTGACATCCGGAATCTCTATTATATTTTGAACATCCACTTCCTTCCGTGGCTGCACAAAACAAAAATATGATTTACTTACAATATGGTATATGGATACATACCAATAATTAATAAACTTTTAATTCTTCATACCGTATCAACCGAAACTATAAAAACCATTTCTAAATTTGCTGACTTTTTTGGTTGCATGGGTTATAAATAGTGTTTGGTGCAAGCATATATGATGGAAATTGTATTGTAGATGCAATGCATTAAGGGTCCAACACTATTACAATTATCTCCTGGCCACAAGTAATCTTTTAGCTTCAAGAGACGAAGTTTAATTACTCAAAAAAAAAAAAAAAAAGGAAAAATCACCAGTCCACATAGTGATTATAATTTTTTCAGTGGGTATTTGTACGTATCCTGAATACGCCAATTACTTGTGGCCAGGATACAATCTTAACTATACAATTATAACAGTCAACTTTGCCCCCTCATGCATGTATATTAGCTATTTGTGCCACAAAAATAATGTATTCATAGCATTGTCAATTAAATTTCATATATCATACCATATCTATTATACTATTAAGGACCCTTGTAAAATTCTCATTTGAGGATGCTTCTTCGATTACTTTATGAAGAGGGTTGATGGGGTCAGTTAGGAACTCTTTAGCAAAAGGGCTGATGGGCTTACTACAGCTGCATGGCCTACGAAGCTGTGTAAATATTCCTTCAATCCTTTCCATGAAGGAATGTAGTTCTTTTACGTCCTTTGATACCCTAGCCAATTCATCCTTTATTGCTTTCAACTCCTCTGTTGTAATCACTCTGTTTTCCATTACTTGCATAAACATAAGATATAATTTCCCTACAAAAAAGGATTTGCTACACATTGTCTGTGCATCTTAAACACATCTACATTGAATAATGAAAGAACAAATACATATATGATCTTTCAGTTAAGTAGGGAACATAGATTCTACCTTCTACAAAACAGAACTCTTGATTTTACATGTGAAAGATGATAGAAAGTTTAAACTAAAATAGAAAAATAATTATGTTGCACTTATCTACAATAAGTATTATACAATAATTTCTCTATATCCTTGTGTTCATGAGTTCTTGTGAATTAACCTTAGTTTCAGATTCAAAGCAACTGGTACGGTGACAATGAACGAAGGATGAATGCAACCAATATATTCTCTGTCAAAAGAGAACACAAGGAGAGCCTGTAGTAGTGGAGCTCATGCGCATCTGATATATATATAGGGAACCTTGGGAAGAGTTTGGCGGGAAACCTCCATGGGGTTCATGTTATGTCGCTCCCTTAACAAGGGTCTACAACTATTTTGTTCAACCCAAGCACGACTCTTTATCGTGTCACAACGGATAAAAATCCATTGTGAAGGTCATGTTGGGTTCGCAGGTTATGTCAAATATTGCCACTCTTTGATGTAAAGTAAGAAATATTTTACATGATGACTTATCATTTTAAGTAGTAGTTACATAGTTAGCATCAATTTGATAATGTGCTTAAGGATATGTTACAACAATGTTATTTTTATTTTTATCACCCAAATATAA
>JAOXJP010226521.1:0-11473 GCA_025762735.1 Platanus orientalis | reverse complement strand
ATAATTTATTTAAAAGAAATTTTAAATATTTTATAAAGATCCTATTCACCCCCCTCTAGGATCCATTTCAGGAATTTTAGAACTTACAAGTGTCAAGAGCAATGCCGAGGCCCAAGCTAGCTTGGATGCGGCAGAGGTTGAGAGGAAGACCCTGATGGAGAAGTTGGATCAATTATGTGATTCAATGGCTAGCATTGATAGTGCTTTGGTTAGTGCCTAAGAGGAACTAATGAGGGTGTAGACTTGAATTGAGGCTCTCACAGCCACTCGAGAAGTAAGAGCAGTAGTGGGGAATACTCTCGAATTGAGGATCTCTGTAATTTCTTCCAACATAGACTGTCTTTATGAGGAGTTCGTCAGGCGAGGTGATCGAATTCGATCTTCCCTGACTGAAGAAGAGGATTTATACAAACGCCTCCTTTGCGCCTTCCCAAAATAATGTAATGGGGAGGATGTAAGAAAATTTGTGAAATGAAAGGAAAGGCCATGTTTTGTCTTTTATCATCTTGTCTCTCTCTCTCTCTTATTTCTTTGAATTATTTTCTTTACTCAACATTGTGAGAGTCGAGTAAGGCTAACTTTGTGTGGTTGACATTATAAGAGTCATGTTTGCTTGACATTATAAGAGTCAAATCTAGTAGACATTATGAGAGTCATGTGTTATTTGACTTTATAAGGGTCAGAGATGGTGAACGTTATAAGAGTCAAATATCATGGAGTTACCAGTAGACTCCATGGGCATTGTAAGAGCCATATATTGTGTGACATTATGAGAGTAAAAAATGGGTTGACTTTAAAGGTCAAGCATTTTTTCTTTGGCATTATAAGAGCTGGATATAGCTGACTTTATCAGAGTCAGAGATCGGAAGCCACGATCATGTGTGCCTTTTCAGGTATCGTGCTCTTTGCAGAAAACATCATGACACTATATACATACATACATACAAACATACATATATATATATATATATATATGTACATGTCCCTGAAGTGGTGTTAGCATGATCTTTCTACTGATGATGCCGAACCATCACCTCGCAACAGGTACTTGAGTGGCGCTGGCTAAATCTGGACCGTTGCAATGGGATGAATGTGTCATTTTATTTTCTTCCTGAGGCGCCCCTTCTCTGAAGGATTGCAGCCGTTCGTGTTTATAAATAAGAGGGTTGTGCCCAGTGGCTTTCTCATTCCTTTGGCTTTTGCAGGTACTTTCAGTTTGTGCCATGGCCCCCAAAAGAAAGGCTATCAGGGTCCCTGAAGTTGGAGAACCGTCCGGTTCTCGAGTAAAGCAAGATAGGTCTTCCTCAGCCGAGAGGGAGGGTCTTGAGCCCTTATTCGACCATGGTAGGCATTAAGTCCCTTGATGTCCCAATGCTCAGTCCTCTTAGTTCTCATAGTTTAATGATACTAATTTCTTGCGCAGATGTGATAAGGACCCCTACGGTCGAGGAAATGGAGGCACGAGTCAATGAGGCTCGCCAATAACGTGATGCACTTATCAGGTGCTTGGTAGGCTTGGCCCCTAGGGAGGCTGATATTCCCTTTGTCTGCCAAGAAATCTTAGACGTGCTGGGTCACATAGAGGCTTGCATATACAACTCTGAGTTCAGAGGCTCAGTGATGTGTCTCCTTGATGCGTTGTTTGAACTTTGCGAAGCGAAGGACATTAAAGTATTAAAAGGGCCTGAGCACGACATTCGCTTGCTCCTTCAGGAAGAGGAGATCAGAATGGCAGACTTGACTACCCAGCAATTCCGGGTGCTAGAAGAGATCGGGCCACTAGTGAGGGGTGCTAACGAGTTGATGGCACAGATGGCACAAATGGAGATGTTGAACGAGGGCTTCAACAAGGTAATGAATAGCCTTGAATCTCACAAGAGGTTCGTTGATCATGTGGGTAACTTGATTCATCGAACTATCTACATTGTGGACCATTGCAGGGGTGAGTTGATGAGCTAAGAGATGGACCGGCATGAAGGAGTCTCGAGGGAGACAATTCATAACCATAATGCGGTGTAGTTGGATGTTAATGCGACGACTGATGCCCTGGAAGTGAATGATGAAGTATTGCCCTCATTGCGTGCCAAACTCCTAGGTTTTAATAGCCTTGAAATGGTAAGAGACTAAGTAGAGTGCCCTTTGTGTTCTCTTTGTTGTAGCAACGGTTTGGAACATTAATAAATTTGTGCCCAGATTTATGTTATGTGTTTTGTGCCCAAATTTATGTACTTTCAAATTTATGCTTTCTGTTGCCCCTTTGAGAAATGTAACATGTAGTTATGAGACAGAAGGATATAGTTCTCAAAGAGAGACAGTGGTGTGGAGAATGATGGAGTTGTGCCTGTCTTGTCATGGCAGGCTGCCTACGTACCGTGGAATAGGATTAAGCCCGATCGTAGTTCAATTATGGGATTTTGGGTATTTTATCCATTTTGTGCCCCTAATGGTTGCCCATTAGGACTGGGGTTCACTTAATTTTTGCATCTCATTGCCATTGCTGATTTTCAATGTGATCAATGAAGGTTTGATCTTGTAATGAATGGATTTTTTTACTCGTGGTGCCCATACGGGTTTTAACTGTGCTCTTTCCAACACGCGTAACGCAAATGTTTCCCTTTTTTGCCCTTAGGATCCCTTAACCTAAGACTGGATGTGCCTAGTTTTTGCATCCCATTACCATCACTAGTTTTTAATGGGATCAACTTAGAGATATTTTTTTTAAAGGAATGTGGTTGCATCTAGGATAGGTAGGGTCTTAGACTACCTACGTACCTGTATATGACAGGATCAAACCGACGTAGTTCCTTGAAGGCCATTATGAGTAAGCCTAAGGATAATATTTCTTCAAGAATTTGGCATTGGTAATAGGGATGATTTGATTGCCTTCTGTGTCCCGAAGCAGGTATACGCCATTAGGATAGGCCTTTTCAACGGCATATGGGTTGTCCCATTTAAAAGCAACTCCTTTCTCCTTGTGGGATCAAGTGGCGATTGCGTCAGGAGCACAAGCTCACCCTTGGTGAAAGAGCGGAGCTCAACTTTCTTGTTGTAAGCCTGTGCCATACGAGCTTGATATAATTCCAAGTGTTGTTGTGTGGCCAACCTAGATTCATTGAGGGCTTCGAGTTTAGAAAGGTGAATCTTTGCAGCCTCACCCTCAGCCTCCGTCAAGTCATCTTGTATTGCAACCCTTAGTGATAGGACCTGGATTTCGACTGGTATGACTGCCTCTATGCCGAACACAAGGGAGTATGGGGTTTATTGTGTAGGTGTCCAGAAAGTATTACGATATGCCTAGAGTGCTTCCGGCAGGCACTCATGCTAATCCTTTTTATGCCTGGCCACCATCTTCTTAATAATCTTGCAAAGAGTTTTATTAAAGGCCTCTGCTAGACCGTTAGCTTGAGGGTAGTACCAAGAAGAGTGCTCCAAATCAATGTTGTATTTTGCCATAAGTCGGTATAGAGGCGAACTTACGAATGGCTACCCATTGTCAGCAATTATACAATCAGGAACTCCAAACCTAAATATGAGATGGACTTTGATGAACCAGACAATGTTAGAGGCCTTAATTTCACCCAAGGGAATAACCTCTACCCACTTGGAAAAGTAGTCTGTTGTAGCGAGAATATAATGGTGTCCTTTCTTAGAAGTCAGAGTAATGGGATCCACTATATCCATTCCCCATTTTGAGAACGGCCATGAACAAGAGGTGGTGTGTAGCGGTTCGGTAGGCACATAGCCATAGTCACTATGTAGTTGGTAAACACAACACCGCTTAGCATATTCAATACAATCGGTCACCATCATTGGCCAATAGTATCCAAGTCTTTTGAGCTAGTATTGGAGTTTAGGGTTGCTTTGATGTTCACAACAGACATCGGCGTGGACTTCATTCATCACAGTACTGGCCTCATCAATTGATAGACAACGTAGCAATATGCCATCGAGTGATCACCTATACAGTTGGTTTCCCTGTAGTGTAAATCGTGTGGCATGCCACCTTATTTCAGCATATTTGATAGGGTTGGGTGGTTCTCTTCTATCCAAGAGATGTTGGAGTATGGGCTCATGCTAATCTTTCTCCTTCGAGTTTCGTTTATCACCCACAGCTTGTAAATCACCTTTTTTCAAGTTCGCATTGTAGATAAGGGAAGTATCGTCTTCTGTCGAAAGTAGGGGAACAACACTCCTCTCCCCTATGTGGATGACCAAGTAGTCATCCTGTGGGTGTGTAAGAGATGTTGCTAAGATGGCGAGTGTGTCGGCTTGCCCATTATGGTCTCTCCTGATATGTTGTATCTGCAAGCGTTGAAACAACTTGGCTAAGTCTTTAGCCCTTTGGAAATAAGGTGTTAGGCTCAGCTTTTTGATATGGTAAAGACCATTCATTTATTGAATGGCGAGCTTTAAATCTCCATAGACTATGAGGTCGTCTATTGGGATTTCCATTGCCAGTTCAAGCCTTGCGATGAGCGCTTCGTACTCGATTTCATTATTTGAGCGTCCCTCAGTTAATATAAGGGAATGTAGGATGATGCCATTATCTGGGGTGATGAAGACGATACCGATCCCTGAAGACTTGTCTGTATTGTCCCCTAGGGTTACAGAAGGACCTCGGGATGCTTCGTCAAAGAATATTTTCCAGTCTTTCTTTATCTAGACTTGCATTATATTATCATTAGGTAATTTCATCTGAAGTGGGGAATCATCAGGTACTGGGTGCGCGGCTAGGAAGCCGGCAAGCCCTTGTCCTTTAATTGTGCATTGCGGAACATAATGGATATCAAATTCTAAGAGCAAGACAGTCCATTTGGCAATATGCCCTTGAACTGAGGGTCGACTCATAATATACTTCAACGGGTCGGCCTGTGATATGAGGTGTATTGTCGTGGTAAGGAGATAATGTCTCAGTTTTTGTAGTGCAAAGACCAGAGCCAAACAAATTTTTTTAATGGGGGAATAGTTTAGCTCAACTCCGACCATTGTCTTACTGAGGTAATACAAAGCATGCTCCTTTCCTTCCTCATTATGTTATGCCAGCAATGCCCCAAGAGATGATTCCATGGTCACCACGTATAAGAGCAAAGGTTTACCCAAAGCTAGGCTCATGAGTACTGACGGGTTCAACAAATATTGTTTAATATTGTCAAAAGCATTTTGACATGTTTGGTCCCACACAAAAGGAACTCCCTTCTTCATTAAGCATGAAAAAGGCTGACAACGTCCTGAAAGATTTGAAATGACCGGTGAATATGTGTAAGTCTCCCCTATAACCTCTTAAGTTCAGAGATATTCCATGGTATTGACATCGCAACTATGGCTTTGATTTTCTTAAACCGATGAAGCCATTGGAAAACTCGGTCTAGATTTGTAATGTGATGTTGCCTGAGTTTTGTCTTTACAACCAAGTCATCAACATAGCATTTAACTGCATCATGTAACAGGTCCTCGAATATGTAAGTCATTTCCCTCTGATAAGTAGCACTGACATTCTTTAGACTAAACAACATGACTCTGTAACAAAATATTCCAATCGGTGTATGGAATACGATGGCCTCTTCGTCCTCTAGAGCCATCTGGATCTGATTATATCCTGAACAACCATCCATTAAAAAGAGAGCTTCGTACCCTGTGGTAGCATCTACCAGCAAATCTGTGAGAGGTAGAGGGAAGTCATCCTTCGGGCATGCGCTATTGAGATCCCTATAATCAATGCATACCCTGATCTGACCATTCTTTTTTTTGTACAGGCACGATATTAGCAAGCCATTTTGGGTATCTGACTTCACGGATAAACCTAGCTTTAAGCAACTTTTCCACTTCTCCCTCTATTTTGTTAGCAATGTCATGTCTGGCTTTACGGGGATGTTGTTTAATAGGCTACTGGGTTAGGTCAATGGTGAGCCAATGGACTACCACATTGGGGTCCAATCCTGGCATTTCAAAGTAATTCCAAGTGAACACATCTCGATTTTGCTTCAAGAATTCCAGGTATTGTGTATATTCTTTTGAGGAGAGGCGTGCACTAATGAAGGTGGGGCGGAAGTCATCCTCTATTCCCAAATTTACCTCGATCATATCATCCACCGTTGCTTGACCTCCATCTTCGAGTTCCAGAGGGGTAGGCATCACCGATCCCATAACAAATTCTTCAGAAGACAGTGATTGTGTTTCTACGAACAAACACTCGAAGGGGGCATTTTCGAATAGGTCTATTCCATATGTCGTTATTGCATGTGAAGACACTTTTAACTTTGTGGGCTTCCTTCCCAACCCTTTTGTGTTGTTTTTGTTCTTGGAGTAGAGGACTAAATGCTCAACTTGTTGTGTTAGGACTTCCTTGCCTTTATAGGATTTCTTCCATTTCTCTTGTTAGTCAAAACTGGAGTTCTGGAGTAGTTGAGGGGCTAACTTCATATGCGGCAATAAACTGCCTGGGTCTTTGAGCTCTCTTTCTTGTGTAAGACCTAGGTGGTTGGTAGATCGAAGAGGGCCTTAGGGTAGGAAAATAGAAGATGTCTGATAAGGATCGACCCGTGCTCTTAACAGATGTGCTAAAGGAAGAACGAAGTTTTGTGCCACTGAATCTGGTAATAGTGGGGTTTTGTCCTTAGTAGCTTTAGCGCCATGCTTTACCCTAAGCTTTCGGGGCTTGGTGCCGCTTTCCTTGTTCTTCCCTAATGCTTTAACTATAGCTTATTGGGGATCTGCCTTGTGGTAATATATGGCATCGGCGAAGTAGGCATCCGTCATTTGGAAGGGATTATTATTAGTTATTATGGTGCCCTATGTATCTTTTCAGGGGTATTTGATACACCGATGATATATGGAGGGGACCACTTGGAATTTATGCATCCATGGCCAGCCGATGAGGGCATTGTAGGAAGTATCTATATCGATTACATAAAAAGACATCCAATCATTTATGTGGCCAAAATTCGTCCTCAGATTAATGGACCCGAGTAGACGTTGTTCATTCTGATTGAAATCCTGGGTGACGAGTGTACTAGGCCTGAGTTGAGATAAATTGACTACTAGGTAGTCTAGTGTTTTGAGTGGAAGTATGTTGATTGTTGAGCCATCATCTATCATTACTCTGGACATAGGCTGATTATCAATAGACCCGGTAATGAATAAATGGCGATTATGACTAGGGTCATCGGAATACCGATCAGTAACTTCAAAAGTGATCGTGGGCATGCACAACCCTTCTCATGTTGCGGTCTGCCAAGATGCCCTAGCAATTCGTCATTTGTGGCAAACTCGTCAGGATGAGTTAGTGTATAGATCATGGACAATCGGAGCTCTGGTGACATACGAAGAGCATCATAGATAGTTCGCAAGGATGGGATCTTCTTCAGATGTGCCATCACATCATATGGAATGGGGTTATCTGTCTTTTTAATGTCCTTGCTATGTTCTGCTTCTATAGCCGTCTTTTTCATTGCATCAGCTTTTTGACTGGTTGTGGGGCCTTGTGGCAGAATCTACTTTTTGGATCATAACTTGACTTGGTTAACATACTGGGACTGAGGTTGGCATCCCTCTACCGATGTGATGATTTTAAGTTTAGTAACATTGCATGTTCCAGTCTATGGGTTGATAGGCACTTCGTCTGTGGGAAGATTTGGAGATATAGTGGTGAAGCTAGAATCATCATCATCACTAGAGTCGCTAGAGTCTGAGACTATGGGTGGGGTGTCCTGTAAGGCCATATTACGGAGCTAGGCCTGCCATAAATTTAGGGCATGATCGTCTTCATTAACCAACATCAAGGAGTCACTAACATCCATGTTGACATCCCATTGGTCCTGAGGTAGGAAGCATACCACACTTTATATGTATTGGAGATCATGTCTGTTTGCTTTTTGTCGATGATAGAAACGGTGAATCAGCATTGGCCATGATGAGACATAGCATGAGGGCAGTGTCAGGTACTAGTCAAAAGCATGTGAATCCAGGGAGACCGGGAAAAGCCGCACCAATAGGTCATGGGCGGTGGCTGGCAGACCAATTTCTTACAAGAAATGACTAGTATGGAAATGGGGATCCCCACTCCCTGTGTATAGTGTGAACAAAGGGAGCTGATAGTCTTTCAAAAATTGAGTGAGATATACCTCCTGTCTAATAGGTTGTCTTGTTTCACTAAACCGTCGAGATTCCAACAGTTGTGCAATAATCTGATCAAGGGTGCCCTCCCATTCTTCATATGTTTGTTGTTGAGGGGGTTGTTTCAAGGGATCCGTTTCCAAGGATCATACAGTTCCATATCTGGTCACATAAACTCATGAATAAACATTTCGATCAAGTGGCCCCAAGAAGGTATGCTTTGTGACCGTAGATCCATGTACAAATCCAATGGAGAACCGTCCAGAGAAAGTGAAAACAAATACAATAAAAAATTTTCATTGTGCATCACCTCTTTGCATGATATCATGAATTTGAACAAATGACGACACATGCATTGATAGTTTTCATTTGAAAAGGTTGTAAATAGTGGAACTTCAAAACCAGGAGGAAATTTCTCAAAATAAACTGCTCAATGACAAGGAAAGGCTTATCGTCTGAACTTGGTAAAGACATTCTAGAAGTACATATGTTTCCATGGTGTCATAGGCAAACGCGTAATTCCTACTGACCATAGTGGGGGGTCTTGTATGGAATTTGCTAATGCAATGGAGATACCACTGGCGTTATATCTATAGACTGCCATTGGAATAGTCACCCCTTTAGAGTAATCTTAGTATGTTATGGTATTTCGCAACCAATCGATTACTAGTGTTGCCCCCTGTGATGTGGGTGCCACATGTGGGTCCCTACGTGGGCGAGGACCACCTCGTGCGATTGATGTCATGTTACAGGAGACTATTGGATGCAAGTCTTCAGGTATGAACTCCTCTATTAGTGGTTGGGAGTCTCCGATCTTCAAGACCTTCTCCTTATCTTGTGTTTCAGCCTGTAACTTCTCTTCCATGTTATTAAACTTTTGATTATGACCTAATTGCCCTCATCATTGTCATCGTCTTTATCAGCCATATCCTCATCAACAAAGACAATGTTAGTGGTTGCGGCCCTCATGTCGGCATCTAATTCCATGGTGTTCTTGCCAATTAATTCCTGAAGCTTATCTTTAAACATAAGGCAGTCCTACAATGTATGACCTAAAATGCGATGATACTTGCAATACTTTGGGTCATTGACTTTATCAGCCTCCGTTGGTCTTTTGGACTCAGGTAATATGATGTTCTAAGATTCTACAGTCTACTTGAAAAGACTCTCTAGATCATCACGATGGAATGTGTAGGCTCTCTCTTGCCGCTCCTTCATGCTTGGCCTTCTGGGAGGAACTTCTTGCTTCACTTGCTGGGCTATCTCTATAATATATTTGATTTTCAGTTTAGTGGGTGGCTTCTTGGTGCCAACCATTGCTGACTCCATCTTGTTGACCATAATTTTTTCCCTTTTCTCTCGCTTATGGTCTAGTAACCTTCTTTCTAGAGTAGATGCTTTGGATATCAGATCGTCGAACCTGGAGTACTTCTGGGCCATGAGATGTAGAGAAAGTTCAAAGGCTATGTTCTGCAGACACATCTCAAGAAGTATTTTAATTAGAGGTGCATTCTCACTGGCATAAGATATGTTTTCCCATCTATTGATAAGTCCACCACTGACTCATTATCTCGCTACCTTTCATTAGTCAGTTCATATAGTTTCACTGACCTATAAGTGCCATAGAACTATTGCACGAATGCTCATTTCATTGAATCCCAGTCTGGGATGCAATTGGGCTTCAAATTTGAATACCACATGAAGGCAGCCCCACCCAAAGATTAAATGAAAAATTTTAACAGCAAGTCACCTTGTTGGGCGATGGTGCCACACCGAGACTCAAAATAAGCAATATGTTACTTTAGACATATTGTCCCATTAAATGTATTGAAGTGAGGCTGAACAAACTTCGGTGGAAAGGGTGCTGCATCCAAATGTAAGGGATATGGCCTCCCCATGATGTATGTACTCACAATTTCATGCTCTTTGTATTCATTGATCATTTTAGTCATCATTGCTGACTCTACTGTAGTAAGGTTATGACTTGATGGGATTATACCTTATCTTTTAAGCGTGAGCTGCTCGATCATGGATTTTAATTCTACATGGCTGCTTCTTAGGTGGCCAAGCGATGATCTCGACGTTTTTACCTGGGCTCGCCATTTTGCAGTTGTAGTGTGTTCCCCTTCAGAGTAAGAACTATACTCTCGGAGGTCTACATTTTTTATATTTGTTGAAGGGATGGTAGGTAGATCCTGACTTCCCCTTGCTCCTGGTATAGTTGTCTCAAGTCCTTGTGAGGCAGAGGTAGCATTAACCATTACGGTAGTCATATAAGGACTATCCCCTTGATAGAACATAATGGGAGAGGCTATAGAGGTCCTCCTAGTAGTTGGTAACCCTCTTGAGGGTGTCCAAGGTGTCCTAGCACTTGTCGCTAGTTGACTTCTGGTCATCATGCCAGCAGAGTTGAAGGCTCGTGGTCGCGACCTATAAGGACTAGGGGTATTAGCTAAAGCATATTTCTTTGCCCCAGCGAACATTACTGTTGCTTGAAAGGCATGAGTAGGCTTGCATGCTTTGCCTTTACCAATATAAGGGGCATGGCATGGGCTGTTTTCCATGTAAGAATGTGAGAAAGTACTACCTCTTTTACGAATGTGCCCATGGTGGCATTGCATTAATTTCTATATCCCCTATTTTTTATTGCATGTGGAGAAATTCTTGTGCCTTAGCTTTTTTCCCCTAGCACCATGCTTCCTTTGAGTTCAGAGGACAAGGTCCTTCTCCTTTTTGGTAGTTTACTTCCTTCTCCCCCTTTAGGGAGATCGAATCAGGTTAAGAGCATTGAGTTTCTGAACTCTACCCTTTCTTTATCATTTTTTTAATTGCGCCTTATGGGAGAGGTGCAAGTAGCCACATTGTCCTTTTGTAAAGCATGGGTTTTAGAGTTATTTGCCTTAGGTCCCTTCTTATTTTGCAAGTCTCCCTTATGGCCAAATGGCTTGAATACTCCAATCTGATTGATGACCTATTGCTTAATCTGATCCTTGAGCATTGTGCGCATCCCTGTGAGAGTAATATGGACTGCAGTCACACCTTGGTTCTCGGGTGGCAAATGGAAATCCTGACTCAGGCCCACAGTTGTGTGTGAATGAGGATTCATATGTTCATTCGTTGAGATCATGTTACGCGAATGTTTTTGCTTCCAGGAGTGCATAATGTCTGCGAATGTGAAACTTTGTTTTCATTCTCCATGAATGTGGATGGAAGAGGATTTGTCTTTTGATTTGACGAGATAATGTTGTGTGAATGTCTTCGCTTCCAGGAGCGTATGACTATCCACAAGTGTGAAACGTCATTTTTCATTCGCCACAGGTGTTTGCACTAAACCCTGTGCGAGTAATGCAGAGTCATCTCC
>JAOXJP010226520.1:0-11473 GCA_025762735.1 Platanus orientalis | reverse complement strand
ACGGTGTGGAAACATTGATCTCTTTTCTTTCTTTTCTTTTCTATCTCTCTTCTATTGTAATCTTTGTTTTTATTGCATAAGTCAATCCCTGTGGATTCGACCTTGTTCAGTACTACAGCACTTGTATACTTGCAAGTAAAGCTACCATGGATTCTTTGGTTCATTAAGTTAGATCATTAGTCTAGGTGTAACAATTTATGACAGAGTGAAGTAGAAATACCTGTCTAAAGTAATGGAATAGATGGGCTTTAACAACAAATGGATAAGGTTGATCACTGCCTGTATCTCCTCTCCCATTTTCCAGGTTCTTCTAAATGGATCACCAAGTTGATTATTCCAAGCCACCCAGGGAATTAGATAGGGTGACCCCCTTTCTCCCTACTTGTTTGTTCTATGTGCGGGGGCACTTTTTGTGAGCTTCTTTCGTGCAGAGGAGTCCAACTTAATTCAAAGAATTAAAATCAGAAGAAGAAGCCCATCCATCTCTCACTTGCTTTTTGCGGATAATTGCTATATTTTTTGCCAAGCATAAAAAAAGGAGGGTCAAGCAATCCAAGAATTATTAACTCAATTCCAGCAGACCTTGGGCCAAACTGTTAACCAAAATAAATATGAAATTGTATTTTCCAGGAATACTCCAAGCCCAAAAAGAAGAGAAATCCTAATCTCACTAGGAATGAGTGAAGTGCCACAACCAACCAAATATTTGGGTCTGCTATCATCCATAGGAAGGAATAAAATAGACCTCTTCACCTATACAAGTGATCTGACCCACAATCACATTCACCATTGGAAATCTCAATTCTTATCTCACGCAAGAAAAAGATTCTTCTCAAAATTGTGTAAGTTCTTTGCCTTCCTATACAATGTCTTGTTTTTTGCTTCCAAAGAAAGTATGCAACATGATTAACAAGGCCCAAAGAGGCTTTTGGTAGGGGCATAAAAACAATGAGGCCAAAATAAACTAGATTGGGTGGAAAAAACTGTGGACCAAAAACTGAAGGAGGATTGGAATTTCATGACCTCCATCTAGCTAATCAGGCATTGCTACCAAAGCAAGCATAGCATTTCATTTCCCATCCAAATTGCTTATGCGCTAGGCTTATAAAATCTATATACTTCCCAAAGAAAAATCTTCTGGACTTAAAAAAGGAGTAGCCGGGATCACGGGGGTGGCGAAGCATTCAAAGAGGGAAGGAAAAAATTCTTCATGGTTGCCTCTGGATTGTGGGAAATGGGAGGGACATAAATATATGGGATTATCCTTAGCTCAAGGACCTCCCCCATCGAAAACTCATATCTAGCCCTCCTCCCCATGTCCGAGTGTCAAAAGTATATGAAATCATCAACCCAATTTCAAGGACATGGAAGATCACGGAAAGAGAAGCTCATCTGACCCCAAATAAGATAAGAGCTATTCTCAAGACCCCTCTAAACTCTACGCTCTAGGAAGATCACCTAATCTATATGGCTACTGCTCAAGGCAAGTTCACGGTGAAATCAGCCTATAACATGCTCTTCTCTCAAGGGGTCCAAGAGGGAGTTAATACCAGCTGCCAAGCTGTATGGAAGGAGATCTAGAACCTTCCCATTCCCAGGAAAGTCCAATCTTTCATTTGGAGAGCCTACCATGAGGCACTCGCTGTCAATTTGTAGCTCCACAAGTGTGTAAGGGGAGTTTTATTCATTGCCTGGTTCTATGTCCCTGGGCTAATCAATTGTGGAGGAAGATTGGAGATTTAAATATCTCAAAAAAATGAAAAAATAGCTACCCACAAAAATAGGGTTTACATGGGTTAAAACCATAAAAAAAAAAAGCTGTTCAAATGAACATTGGCTCCTTATTTAAAAGAGGCACCAATATGAAAAAAAAAAAATATTCATGTTAGCCTGTGGTGTGGGGACACAAAGGAACTTACTATTTTGGGTGTAGAAGATCCTTTCCCTCATACATTTTTTCAAACAACTAAAACCACTCTAAGTGCCAAAATAATAATAATAATAATAATTTTGGTCTTCCTAGTTACTTACCACATGTGCGCTCTCTAGTCCATCCCTACTCTTTCATTCTCTTTAATGCTAACCTTTGAATTATCAATAATGCCAATTAGTATCTCTTTATTTCCATTCAAAACTTGCTTTTCTTTTCTATCTCTACCAGAACTGTATCCTTTGGTCCACTCTTATGCTGCTCCATAGGCACAATGGAAGTGGGGCCCATACAACTTTTGAAAAGCCCCTCCTACAAAAATTGTATGGGCCCCACCTCCTTTGCATCTGTGGAGCACAGTGGAGCATCATAAGAGTGGACCAGAGGATACGAATACATATCTACCCATATTTTTTACATCCTTTTTGCTCTAGCTTTTTATAATTGTTAATGCTAATTCATATTTCGCTCTAGCTTTTTATAATTGTTAATGCTAATTCATATTTCCTTCTTCTTTGTTTCTATTAAATAATTCTTTCCATCTCCTTTACATTTTTTATCCACTCATTTCTCTACGTGCCTTTTATTTTTTTCTTTTTTCTTTTTATACCTAACTCCTTAAATAATGGTTACCCTACACCTCTCTTCTCCACTTTTCTAACTCCCAGATTTCTATCCACTTCCTTCTCTTATTAAAATCAATTGTTAAGAATCTCCTCCAATACTCTATATTTTTTGGTAACTTCAAACCTTATTAATTAAAATTGTACAACCTAACCTCCTCCCAAACGTCTTTACCGCATCACTCTAAAATTTTTATTCTAAAAAAAAAAAAAAAAATCAATATCCTAATCGAATTGTATCCTAAAATCTATCCTCCTCTCAAACATCTCCCTACATCCCTCTTATTATTTTACAAAAAAATATATTTTCTTTCCATTAAAACATCATTTTCGATTCAAATTCTTACCAAAAATAAGTTTTCTATTAAAAATTTTAAATTTTCTTCCTATTACAAATTTCTTTATTCAAACATTGTTTATGCCATCTTCCTTTTTACAATTTCTTAATTCTATTTTCATCAAATTCTAGAAATAAAATAAAAAAAGGATTTTGTCATTGCTAAAACTTCAAGAACATCTTTGATCCATGGTTTCAACAATTCTATCATGTCTTCAATAGCTTCTAAGGAAATATACTCTTCCAAACATTTTCTTTTCAAAAAGTAAATTATGATTATTTTTTAAATAGTGTCCCATCTACAACAACAACAACAACAATAAACAGCCTTATCCCAACTGTTTAGGGTTGGCTACACGAATCCTGCTCCGTCATTCTGCTCTGTTTAGGGTCATATCTACAGTTAAATTACAAGCTGCCAAGTCCCTTCTTACTACCTCCACTTAGGTCAATTTTGGCCTTCCTCTAGTCCTTCTAGCACCTTCAACTTGTACTGTCTCACTCCACCTCAGTGGTGCAGTCATTGGTCTTTGTTGCACATGCACAAACCATCTCAATTGACTTTCTCTCAGTTTATCACCTATTGGTACAACCCCTAAACTCCCATGAATGAATTCATTCCTAATTTTATCCTTTCTAGTTTCGCCACTCATCCATCTCAACATCCTCATTTCAGCCACACTCATTTTCTTTACTTGTTGTTTGTTGGCTGCCCAACACTCTACTCTATAAAGCATGACTGGTCTTATAGCTATCTTATAGAATTTTCCCTTTAATTTTAGTGGTATTCGTTTATCACACAACACTCCAGAAGCACCTCTCCACTTCAACCATCCTGCTCTAATTCTATGAGCAACATCATCTACAATATCTCCCTCTTTGTGCATAATTGAACCATGATAACGAAAATGGTCACTCTGGGGTATATCTCGGTTATCAATTCTAACTACCCCCTCATTTCTACTCCAATTTTGGCTAAACTTACATTCCATATATTCTAGGTTACCATCACACATTGTTTTGAAGCCCAAAATGATAAAATCTTGCCATGAACCTATAGATAATATATAGATTTTGAAAGAGCTATGCAACACATCTAAGTCTAACAGCATCCTGGTTTAACACTTAGTGAATATTATGGCCTGTTGTGGTTGATTATTTTTACTCATAGAATTTGAAGATTTAAAACCATTTTTCTTGATGTCCATTCATAATGACTTTGGTGACTTTATACTTCTTAAGGCCAACCAACTAATCTGAAAAGCTTACTACTTTGGGTCATTCTACCCCCATTGGAAAGAACTCATCCTCAAGTTTGATTCAACGCCCACTGGATATAGGTCCATAATGTTTACTCTACTGCTATCTTCAGCTTCATTTTTTTAGGAGACGTTTCAATCACTAAAAAGGCATTTAGAATATTCTCCCATTTTTTTCCAGATAATCTTCAATTTTCTAACCCCCCTCCCCCCACACCCCCCCCCCCAAAAAAAAAAAAACTATATTACAAAGGTAAATTGGGAAACATCAGTGTGAAATAACATGTACCTCATAAGGGTATTTGTGTCATTTCTCTGAATAAGGGTATACTTGTATATACCATGTATTTTTGTATTTCCATAGTAGAAAGAGAATATAAACTCTCTCATACGGTCATACCCCCATACATATTCTTCTTTTTATCCTTGCTCTTCTCTCCTAAATCCTCCAACCAATTCTCTCCAAATACAAATTTACTTGGTATCAAAGCTGAAGACAAACACAGAAGCAAAGAAAGAGCACAGAGGAGTCCATTGCTGATGTCAACAACTATATGGACAGGTACAACTCAGTGATGGAAAATACCTTAGAATTGAATTTAGGCGTTTTATGGTGGTGTTCTTGAAATTTTTTAGCATCAAGAAGTATGGTTTGATGAGTTTTCTTTGAATTTGGTTCAAAAATGCAGATTTGGGAATTTCAGTTGATATGAGAACATAGATTTTTTTTATTTTTATTTTTGCTGTTATCAGTCAATCTTGACTCATTATTGTAGAAACTTAATGAAACAAAATTTACCTGAGATGGAGAAGATTTGAGCAATTGTGCTCATTTTTCTAGGGTATGTTTGCCGCCCTGACCTAGATCTCGATTTTCTGGGTATTTTATTTTTACTTTATTATTATTATTATTATTATTATTTGGGGGTGGGGGTAAAGACTGTGGCAGTGCATTCTAGTACATGTGTTATGTATGGGGATGATGTTTCTGTAATGTGTGGATACATTTAAGGTGGCAAATGCTGCTGTATGTCTTTCCTTGCTGTGTTGTTGAAGAAAATTGGGATTTCTTGTTTCCCTTGTGAGATTTGAGGATTGTGAAACCCTAGAACAGTATGGTGTTAGACTGTGGCATTTCATTGAAATAATTTTCGATCAAATTTGGAGGCTGATTGAGCACTTGATGAGGGTTTTTGGTGCTGGAGGTTCATCACCCCTACAGATTTATTGAAAATCAGCATGATTTTTTTGGCCTGTATATTGTATCGTTGGACTGTGTTTATGTTAAGGACGGGGTAGTTTCTTTTTTTGAGATCATTTGCTAGAATAGAAGTATTCAATTGCTGTGGAGCAATCATTGGTTGACTTGTGGTGAAAGTTTTGGGCTGTGAACCTCTAAAGTGGGTGTAAAAGGATAGTGTGATTCTATGTAAGTAGATATATTTCAGTAGTTTGATTATATGGTGAGCTGTTTAAGAAGATAGCAATGGTGACACTTCGTGAAGATTGTGAAGAAAGTACTTTTATAGAAGCCAATAATGTATGAAATTAGTCAATCTTCTAATGTACTTGTATGTGGAAGTGGCCTTGGTATGAACCACCCAAATGCTCCTAATACTCTGCTCGAGAGATTAGGTTCACTCGAGAAGAGATAAGTCTCTACAAAGACTTATGACACAATTAGAGCCCCAGAGTACTGGATCTACCTTATACTCTCCCATGTTCTCCTCCCAGAAGACTCATCTTCAGGGTAGCATGTTGGTGAAGAGGGGTCTTCTCTTCCGTTGCTGGTTTCTGTTTTTGTTTCCTCATATCCCTCAGATAGTAGCAGTAAATTCAGTAAACATAGTGGAGAGAAGCAAATCAATGAAAACATTAATAGGAAGCTTGAGGCGAGATAAGAACTTCAAGTACATTCAAGATAGAGGAAAGCAACACTAGAAGATCCTCATGTGCTTCTCTAGGAATCCTTTTCTACTCCATCTGAACCAGGCAATCTTCCTATTCCTCTTCATGATTCTCTCCTTCCTATTGCAATTACGAAGGGAATTTGCATGTATCTGCAGTACCCTATTGCTAATCATGTTTCTTATGATGCTCTCTCACCGTCATGTAGAGCTTCTACTACTTTGTCTTTTCTTTCTATTGCTTGTAGTATGTCTACAACTCTCTCAACCTAAATAGAGGGAAGCACTGGTGAATGAGATGAAGGCATTAAAAGAGAATTCTACCCATGATGTTGTTTATCTTCCTAGAGGCGAAGAACAAGTGGGATGCAAGAGGGTCTTTACTGTAAAGTTGAGACCAGATGGGAAAGTTGAAAGGTATAAAGTCGGATAAATCGTTAAGGGCTATAATCAAACATATGGGGTTGACCATCAAGAAATGTTCGCCCTAGTGGCCAAGATAAATTCCATTGGAGTTCTTACATCCCTTTCAGCAAATTAAGGATGACCCTTGCTACAGTTAGATGCGAAGATTGTCTTCCTCCACGAGGATTTGGAAGATGAGGTTTATATGAGACCACCTTCCAAGGAAAAGCATGTCATTTGAAGAAGGCAGTGTAATGGGTTGGCAGAGTCACCCAAAGCATGGTTTGAGAGATTCCACAATGCTATGATAAAAAATGAGAACAAAAAAAGTCACGCTAATCACATAAGCATTGGAATGGTCGCATTACAGCCCACATAATCTACGCTCATGACATTGTTGTTATAAGTAATGATCCTAACAGTGTGGAGAGTTTGAAGGGCTACTTGGGAAGAGATTTTGAGATCAAAGACTTGGGTCAGCTGAGAATGAGATAATTTGTTGGTATAGAGGTAGCTCGATCCAAGAAATACATTTTTCTATCTCAAATGATATATGTTATTGACCTTTAAAATGAGACTGGTATGATGTGACACTCCAATTGACCCTAATCATCACAAACTCCAAAAGGATGAAAGAGATAGGCTGATTGATGTGGGAAGGTATCAAAGGCTAGTGGGAAAATTGTTCTATCTATCCTTAACTAGACCTGACATCACATATGTTGTCGGGCTTATAAGCTAGTTTATGCAGAGGGCGGATTTCCTCTTGAGAAAATGTGTAAGGCGACCCTCTTGTGCTAGCGTTGTACGACACAAGGCAAAAAAACGAAAAAAACACCCAACACTGGGCACAAAGAAGTGTTTTTTTTGCTTTTTTTCACCATGTGTCACTGTCTGGTGCAAGAGGGTCACTAGACACTTTTTCAAAAGAGGAAATCCGTTCTGGTTTATGAATGCTCACATCACTGTGCATCTAAAGGTAGTTTAAAAAGTTCTTGATGCGGACATCATGACCAAGATGATCATCGGTCCATGCACACAACATTTTATTCTATTTTATTTTATTTATGTTGATTGTCTCATGTATAGGGCGGCACATAATTTTGAAGGTAACTTAGTCTTATATATTTATTTGGGGTTTTTTATGTCTTTTGTTTTAGATAGGGGTATTTTAGTCTTTGCTTTAATTAGGTGTAATAACCTTAGTTGTGGGGGGTTATAAAACACCCCAAACGACTTGCTTTACTTCATGATGATGAATAATATGAATTTTAGCTCAGACGTTTTTGGTTTCTTGTATCTTCTTCTCCTTCCTCTTTTGGTTGCAAGTGGAGTGCAACAAAACCTTGGAATGGGTGTAGGAAAACCCTAGTTTAATGGTGGTAGTGGAGGCTGCTCCCTTCCCCTTGGGTCAAAGGTCCATTTTCCCTTCTTCTTCTTTGTTTACTCTTTTAATACCCTGTTTACTGAGTTTTGAATGTGCTGAAGACCACCAACGTATAGGAAATTCATTATAAGCTTTTCATCTTCGAAGTTTGGAACAAGATAACTCTCCTAAGGTGAACCTTAGGTCTGGATGAACTTGATAGAAGTGGAAGATAGCTGCAAAGGACTCATCTCAATAGATTTTGGGGGTGATTTATTACAATCAGGCGTGATCCTCTATTTCAGACAGCTTGAAGAAGATCAGGTATTGACCCCAATCAGCTAGGTCTTTGGTTGGTTTGACTTCTCTGGGATCTCATAGACATCTAGGCGACCCTACATCAAGGACTGAACCAAACCAAAATACCTCCAAAAGCTTCTCACACTCAACCATATATTGCACAAGCTTCCTGCCCCTGCAATCTAGGGATTTTGGTGTTGATCTCTTGCAGGGTTGTTAGACACCCTTGGACGACTCTATGGATGGTGGGATCCACTTCTAAAAACCAGCCTAGATTGAGATCAACCCCAATCTTCCAGGTTAGGCGTGATTCTGCCGAGAAATAGCACCTGTACGAGAGTGACCATATTTCTCTCATGCTTTAGATTTTGTCAAAGCTGCTTCACCAGGGTTGTCATAACTCTTGTACGATGCTAAGGTTGCTGCCTTTCACCAATAGCTGAAGTCCTCACTGAGAAATCGATGGAAGATGTTATAGGCTGGTGGTAATGAAGACTGCAGAGTATGTCCCCAAGAACTCCAAAGTTTACTCCATTTTGTGAGCTCCAATCTTAGACACCTGCTTGGCCAATCACGTGAGAACATCAATGTTCTTCTAACCAAATACAAGTGGTATACGTCCCAGCTGACCCTCTTCAAACTCTTGTAAGTAACAAATCACGTGGCTGCGTGGTACTGGCTCTAAGGTTCGCTGTGTCAACTCTTGATCATACCCTCGTAGTTTAGTTCTATTCTATTGACCATAACCTCATTAATAATCTGCCCCTAAATTTAGTTTTGTGAGCCGCCAGTCATCTTGGTTGTTCTTGATCATATCCATCAGTTCTAGCCTATTGTTTAGATACCATTCTACCACATTTTAAGCATCAGAAAATTTTGACAGCAAATATACTGTTTTATTTCCAAACTTTAGTCTGAGTTTTTTTATTAATTGCTTAGGTCCCTCATCAGTTTATTTCTTTATAGACCCTAACTCTTATCATGCTCATAAATACAATCTAAAGAATCAACTGAATTAGCACGTGGATATGTAAGTAGGAATTTTGTTTATCTTTCTTATTTACTTTATCAATTTTATTCCTGCCTCCTGAGCACACATCCACTAACCTACATGCATGCTGCATCAGTTCTTAGATATTTTAAGTAAAGCCCTAATAAAGGCCCCTTACATAACAAAAGAAATGGCCTCAAAATTGAAGCATGCATTGATGTTGACTGGGCAAGATTTGTGTCAAACACGAGATCTGCATCGGGCTATTGCACTTTTGTTGGAGGAAATATAGTTACTCGGAGAAGCAAGAAGTAGCCGATAGTAGCAAGTCAGGTGCCGAAGCTGAATTCCAAATCAATGGCTCATGGGGTTTGCTAGCTACTATGGCTTCAATACTTGTTGACTAAATTGAGTTTTCCCAATCAAGACCCAATGAGCCTATATTGTGACAACAAAACAACGACTTGTATCGCACACAACCCGGTTCAACATGATAGAAAGAAACACATCAAAGTGAATAAACAATTCCTTAAAGAAACATTGCAATCCGGAAAGAAAAAAAAAATCTATACCCCATCTGTGAAGACCAGATCATATGGCAGATTTGTTTACAAAGGGATCAAGTGGCCCTTATTTCCATAACACAGTTGACAAGCTATGAGTTACACCTACATACCAGCTTAAGGGAGAGTATGAGAAATAACATATACTGAGCATAAGAGAATTTATGTTATTTCCCTATAAAAGGGTATACTTGTACATACCATGTGCATATAAATAAGTAGGTAGAGAGAGATTATACACTCCGATTCTCCCATATGTATTCTTCTTTTTCTCCTCCCGCTTCTCTCCTACAAACCGTAAATCCTCTCACCAATTCTCTTTAAATACAAGTTCTACTTAGAGATGTTATTCTTCTTCATTTCAATTTGCTTCAATGGATCCAATACGGTCTCAAATTTGATTCCATTTAATTCTCCTATCATCATAATCATTAAGATTAACCACCATTTCAAGGTATGAAATAATTGCTACTTGTTTCAACGGGTATTTTTGTAATTTTGAACAGAAAATCCAAAAATTTGCAAAATACCTTTTTGGGCTATTTTCTTCTTCTTTTTTGTTATAAATCCTCCTTATCTTTTTTCTATGATTTTATTTTCTGATTCTTAAATTTTATGGCTACTTGTTTGTTTCTAAACTTTATTTTTGATTTCTTTGTTTTTTGCATCTTTTCTTTAAATTATTTAAGGCTTTCGAAAATTATTCTCCATCAATTTGTGGTATCTTCTCCTTTGTATTGTATCAATTTTGGTATCAGAGATTAGGAAACCAACTTGCTTTGCTCTAGTTGGGATCCTAAGGATTTTACATGGCCAATCAAAGGGAAAGAACCCTTACCTCTCTTAATGTTGTGGTGGATGAGCAAACACTTAACTTTACAGGGTTGAAAAGAGATCTCCAAAGCTTGAATAAGAAGGTTGATGACAAGTTCAAAACTATAACAGTCCAGTTGGATACTATTCTCAAGGCCATTAATTAACCCCAAGATTCTGGAAAGGGGAAAGAGATTATGCCAGAAACTTCTCATCAAGAGACCAACAAAAACACTTCATCTAATCTGACAGGTGGAAGTGTTGATAGCCTAGATGCTAAATTTGCTGAAATTATGGTTGTCCTTCAAGTGAATGGGATTATTACTCCACTTACCGTATTAGCTCCAAAGCCTGAGTCTAAAAGTCACACAATAGCTCGGAACCAAGAAACAAAAAAGATTAAGGTGGAAGAATTCTTGCAAACCTTCCATACTTGGTCCTCCTTCTACCATGTTGCAGATCATCACTAAAGGTCAAGCTTTGCCAAAGCCTAAGAAGATTCTAATTCAAACAAAAGCCCGGAAGCGAACAAAATCAAGATCTATGTCTAACCAGTCATCTAATCCAAAAGATACATGTGAATCATCAATTCTAGGACCTCCATCACATCTATCACATTTGTTGCATATTACCAAGCTATGAAGGATGGTAGTTGATTTCAAATTCAAGATCGAATTTCTCCCCACCCCAGGAGAATGATGCGGACAATCAAACAAGACTTATGTATGTACCCCCACATAAGAGGGCATGATTTAAATTTACATGTTATGTGGGGTCAATTCAAATTTTATAAGGAGTGATAATTTTGTAATAAGGTCAATAGTGTCATGGTTAGTTTAGTTTTTTTGTTTTTAGTTGGAATCTCGTTTTTCTTTTTGGACTCAGTTTTTCTATGGCCAAAACTTTATTTATTTATTTTTTTTCTTGATTTTGGTGTGTTTAGATATATTATTTATTCACCTTTCTAATAAGACTAAGA
>JAOXJP010226519.1:0-11474 GCA_025762735.1 Platanus orientalis | reverse complement strand
CCCATAGAGTTAAGTTATTCAATCTTAGAGGTTGGGACCTTTGTAGATACAAAGATTTGCCCAAAAGGAAAGGGCAAATTGGTCATCTCCTATAGGCCTAATGCCTGAAATTCATCCCGATGCCTGAAATTCTTTTCAACGCCTAAATTAAAATTTAGGCATTGGGATGAAAATAGGGCTCATAGAGGTGCCTAAGCACAAAGATGGATTCCAAGGTATCATTTACTTGTGTATAGGCTTTAGAGAAGGTCAGGGTTCACTGGGGTGGGTTTCAAGCCTGGACAGTTGCACTCTAAAGGTCATATTTTTTTCCACAGAACTCCAATTTGAGCGTGGTCGGTTAATTCAGAAAGATGAGATAAAGATATTTTCAACCATATATAATAAGAATAGGTTTGGTCTAATGCTTAAATGTGAACTGATGCTTGAATTTTCTTCCAATGCTTGAATTTTAGTGGGTTAAAATTCAGGCATCCAGTTTGGATAGTCCACACTCCGAAGGCCATGTCTTTCTCCATAGAATACTGATTTAAGCGTGGTTGGTCAATTTGGAAAGTTGAGAGAAAGATATTTCCAACCATATATAATAAACATAGGTTTTTCCTAACACTTGAATGTGAACTAATGCCTAAATTTATTACCAACACTTGAATTTTAACAGTCCGCACTCCGAAGGCCATATCTCTTTCCATAGAACTCCGTTTTGAGTGGGGTTGCTTAATTCGAAAATCTAAGAGAAAGATATTTTCAATCATATATCATAATCCTATGTTTATTCTAATTCTTGATCATCATTTCAACACCTAAAGTTCTGATGCCTGAATTTTAATTCACTTTAAAATTTAGGTGTTAGGCATGGGACAAAATCCAGTAGCTTTGCCTCGGTCCTTTGGGTCCCTTACCAGTGTTGGAAAATTCTCAAAGTTCTTATGGAGATGGGTGACCATATTAAGTATGTTGTGTAAAAAAATCAGAGCAAAATTCGAACTACAAAAATCATAAAACATTCTATACTATAGGTTGTAAAAAAGGAACACAGAACCAGTTTTTAGGACAGGTTTGGGGGGACCATCCCGTGGCCTAAACATGCTCTGAAAATTCTCAAATTTTTATCATGGGTAAGCTTCCATCTTAGAAGCATACCATTAAAATATGATCATATTTGGCTCAATACAAAAATCATAAAAATTTTTGGATTAGCCAGAGGTTAAAAATAACATGTAGTGGAGATAGTTTTGTCTCTATTGTGTAACCCGAATTTAAAGCAATCCGTATGACATATTTGAAACATAAAAACAATATGAAACATGGATTAAATGAAGTATAAAAGCTAAGCTAAAAAGGGTTTAAACCTTACCTTGCTAGGGCTTGAACCTTTAGCTTTTCCTCTTCTTTCCCTCTCTTTCTCTCTTATAAATTTTCTCTAACCCCTATGTGCATGAATTTAGGGCTATTTATAGCCAAAATGGGGTTGAGGGGAGGGCTAGGATTGAGTTTAGGGATTAATGATATTAATGGTTAAGATGTATTTGTGTTTATTCTCATGGATTAATGAGATGGACCAATGAAATGAGGTTTATCCACCTCATAACCCCTTTGATTGGTTAAAAACCCATCAAGGGTTAGAATGCATTTGTGCTTGTTTGACCAAAGATTGGGATTGATTGGTTTTTTTCATGTGGATTGGATCCATGTGACATTAGACATGCCAATGAGAGGTGGCCATGTGGTAGGCCTAATTAATGATGCAATAATTTTAGAAAATGATTTAGATTAATGATGCAGTAATTTGGGATTTGTATTAATGATGTAGTAAATATAGATTCTTGAAAAAAGAGGTTTACATCCATTTTTTAATTTTTTTTACTTGGTCCTTGTGGACACATTGGTCAACCGAATTTGAGATCCGACATCCGCAAACTATTGAAAGTCCACGTTTTGATAAATTTGAAAAAAACTTTATTAAACTTTAAAAAGGGTAAGTTGGTAAATTTTTCTACCAAAATCTTTACAAAATATGTGTGAGTTGGATTACTGGAGGTGCTATTGCAAAGGGCGAGTTAATCAGATATGTATGTGAGGAGCAACATGAAAAACTGTTTTTTTTAGGGAATATTGAACCAGCACATAACCTAATTAAGTGTCTGTTTGAGTTTACTTTTTGATCTTTTGAGCTCTGTTGGTTATAAATAGACAGTGGTTTTTAGGTTTTCTGGACATTCCAGTCGCAATGGCATGGTCAAAATTAGGTTACGAAATGATATTGAATAAAGACCCATGATGCAATAAACCTGAGAAATGATGTATTTTGGCTATGACGGGGATGGTGAACAGGTGGGGCCCATTGTGGAAAATTGGCGGGCCACAAAGTGTTGGAGTCTTAAAACTCTTAGAGCCACAGGAATTGACATAATGTGATTCAGATAATGGGAAAAGCTTCAGAGGTTTTCTAAGGGTCCAGGAGTAAAATTTGAAGGTAAAATGGCAAAATGGTAATTTTTTTTACCTGTGATGCTTCGCTGTGGAAAGACTTATGGAAGATGAAGAAATTGAAGGCAATGTAATTGGTCTTAAATGTGGACCCTCATAGTCCCAATGTTGCTTTTTAAAGAATTAATGTTTCACCTAGAAATGATGCATTTAGGCTAATCCTTATGATGTACTACACATGACATGATATGAGTGATGCTTTTTGCAACCGAAATATCAGAGAAAGACTTCACATGGGATGCCAACCCTCATAGGGTCCAATTTGCTCTCACTAAACTAGGGTTGCCTCAGGTCTTGATACCTAAATGCTACTTTGATGCTCTTAACTCCATTAGATGACCCGAGTCAAAATTTGGGTGCTAACATGCCCCTAAAGAGTTTAATCTTTAGATTAACCTATTAAGAAGTAAATTAACCAACTTGCCCAAAGCCCTAAAATGTTACGATAAGTACGAGATAAAATACTTATTATATTTCAACACAAGCTACTTGAGGTCTTATTCATCAATGTCAATACACTAATGTAAGAGTTACATAGTGACAACTAGGCTGAAATTGCTTGAACAACTTACGTACTCTTAATGAATCTATAACCTTTGAGGTGTTGTGTTACTGTAGCATACCCTTGATAAAATAACCTAAGTGAGTGGGGATGGAGTCACCTTCAAGGAGGTCTTGGGCTAATCTAGAGTGCTCGTAAGTCATTGGACAAAATATGTTATCTTGACAAAACAATGATGATAATGAACATGAGATGTGGATGCTTTTTCTATTGGATTGTATTAAAGATTCTAGCGTATAGGAGTTTCGTTCATTAGGTTTCTATGAATCTTAGTTTTTTTTTTTTTTTTTTATATAAATGATTAATTCATAGTTTTCAAACATTGGCACCTATGCATTTCATGCTCTTGTTCTATGCTAAAAAAATATTTCAATTTGAATCTTGAAAGGGATTAATGTGTTTAATCATATTTAAGATTCAAAATAGACTCTTAGAGATGTATCTTTCATTTGGGTTATTGGGATGCATTGGTCTTTTGTCAAAATGTTTGGATGTGTTGAGAAATGATTTGCTTTAATTTAGAGTTGTATTTCATTCCACAGAATAATGCACTTCTTTTAACTAGTATAGTCTTAGTTTGCTTGGGAGAGAGTTTTTCAGTTGCTATATAAGCCCAGAGATCAGCTTTAACAAAGTAGCATATTGCATGAACACAAAAACTACAAAGAGATAAATAAATAAAAAAATCCTATGCCCCGAGGACTTAGTCAGGTGCTCTAAGAGGTCTGGATACCTCGGTATCCAAAAAAAAAAAAAAAAAAAGATCCACAAAAAGACAAAAAAAAAAAAAAAAACCCATATTTTTGTTTAGGGAGGATCTACTACACCCAATTTGTCTGTCCTCCTATGTCCCCATGCAAAAAAGGTGAGGTGTATAGGGTTGCAACTGTATAAACAATTTTCAAATGAAAAAATAGGTTCCCATAAAATGGGGTTTATAGGGTTAAAACCATTAAAAAGTGTTCAAATGAACATTTGCTCCTTATTTAAAAGAGTCATCAAATTCAAAAAACCATCACGTGTCAGCCTGTGGTGTGGAGATACGGGGGACAAACAAATTTGGGTGTAGCAGATCGATCTTTTCCCTTTTATTTATGAAGTACACTATTTTGTTACAATAGGTCTTTGTCTTATATGTAATGGATAGTCTCCTAGGGGTTGAAATTTTAGAAAAAAAAAGTGAGTGTGCATGGGTAGAAATTTTTTACAACGTATGTTATCACGAGATGGGCGTCACCAAAATTTCAATTTTCAAATATTGATTAGTCAAAACCTAGTCATCATAGTTGTTATGCATCAGCTAGCTTTTGAATTTCAAATATTTGTTGAGATTCCTCAAGATAAGGTCAATAGCCAGCCTTCCAATTTGAAATATTTGTTGAGATTCCTCAAAATAAGGTCAACAACCTATAGAAGAAGATAAAGACCAACAAACTATAGAAGAGTACACCACATGTGACTTGTTGTGATCTTTTTTTTTTTTTTTTTTTTAAATTTATGTTTTAGTTGTTTCAAGCTTGTATAAATACATAATCAATAAATACATACATCGTATTTTTCAAAAACTTGTCATCATACTAGAGCAAAAATATGCTTTTGATTATCTCTTCGTTGTGTACTTCTGTGTGTTATTTTTTCTAGGTACTTTTGCTATTTGTGGTGGATTACATTCTGCACCAAAACACAATGGCTTTTAGAGATGATTCTTCGAGAGATGAATCTCAACTTCATGCTCATGAGAATGGTAAGATCGAAAATCCTTCCACTCCATATTTTTTGCATCATTTAGTTAATCTAGGAACCATACTGGTTTCACAACTTTTAATAGTTGAAAACTACTATACATGGAGTCGAGCCACGATCATGACACTATGTGCTAAAGTCAAGACTGGTTTTATCAATGATTCCATTAAGAAACCATTTGACGATATTGATCTACTTCATTTTTCATGGATAAGATGCAACAATATGGTTTCATCTTGGATTTTAAGTCATTATCTAAGGATCTTGCAACAGGTGTCATCTATGATGAAACAATATATGAAGTTTGGAATGATCTTAAGGAGTGCTTTTTTAAAAGTAATGCTCTAAGGATATTTTAAGTTTAGAGAACCATTTCATCCTTTGCTCAAGAACAAAGCTTTGTAGGGGTTTACTTCATCAAATTGAAGGGCTATTGGGATGAACTTATGAATTATCAACCAATACCCACATGCTCATGTGGAGAGATGAAATCATTGATTGATTATTAACAATGAGAGAGAGAGAGAGAGAGAGAGAGAGAGAGTTATGCAATTTTTTATGGAGTTAAATGATTCACATGCTGCTATTAGAGGGAAAGTTCTTCTTATGGATCCGTTACCACCCATCAATATAGTCTTTTCTCTCGTAATCTAAGAAGAAAGACAACATAAAATTAGTATTATAAATTTACAAAATGCCGAAGCAATTTCCATTCTTAGCAAATCTATTTCAATATCATTTGGGTATAATACTTGTGATCACAAAAAAACTCATAATCTTCAATGATAACGTTATGAACTCCCCACTTGTACGCATTGTAGTATATTGGGACATACAATCGACAAGTTCTTCATTCTCCATGGATTTCTACTTGGGCATCACCTAAATAAAAATAGTAGAAATATCTCTGTTAATCAAGTTTCTTCAAAAGAAAAGAATGGTGATCGATCAAGTTTTCCTTTGACATCGGATCAATGCAAACAATTACTTTTTTTTTTCTTCTAAATTTAAATAATTAATATGCAACCCAAGGCTCATCAATAGGTTTTTTTTATAGTCAATCACAAACCTTTTAGGTACTTCTCTTTGCTTTACTTCTCCCCATGATGCCGTTCCATGGATTTTAGATATAAGTGCAACTGACCATATGGTTAGCTTTGTGTCTAATCTAACTTCAAATACTTCCCTTGGATTTACATCTGTCAAACTCCCAAATGAAAATTTTGCACCAATTTCACATATTGGCACTATCGTTTAATCACCACTTCTTACTTTGAAGAATGTTTTATGTGTCTTCTTTCAATTTTAATTTCATCTCTACTAGTAAACTTATCCATGCATCTAATTGTTCCATATCCTTTTACTCTGATTCTTTTTTCATATAGAACCTATGATTGAGGATGATTATTGGAGTAGGTAAAGAATAATATAGTCTCTATTACCTTTTGTCCACCAATAATGTTGCTATTCACACTGTGGTTGCTACATCTTCTTTCAACCACATTGGCACTAGAGGCTCGGGCCTCATTCTTTTTCTTATTTGGAGTTTTTAGTATGAACTATTCATGATATTTTTATTTTAAAATTATAACAATGTAACACTTTTCCACTCCCTAAACAAACTCGTCTTTCTTTTCCTATTAGTTATATTTCTACTATATCACCCTTCATTTAATTCATCGTGATATATGGAGTAGTTATCACATGCCATCACTTAGTGGTGCATGTTATTTCTTAACAATTGTCAATGACTTCACACAATGTACATAGGTTTATTGCATGACTCATAAGTCCGAGACACGCCATCTTCTCAAGCATTTCTTTGCCTTAATTGAAACCTAATGTAATCAAAATATTAAGTAATTACATAGTGACAATGGAGTTGAGTTTTGCATGGATTCTTTCTTTCAAGAAAATGGTGTTATTCATCAACATAGTTGTGTTGCTACACCACAACAAAATGGTGTTGCCAAATGAAAACACCAACATATTTTAAATGTTGCTCGTGTACTTTGGTTTCCTATTAAGTTTTAGGGTGAGTGCATTTTCATTGCTACATACCTTATCAACTGAACACCAACACCAATACTTTATTTTTTTGAGAAACTCCATATGAGACACTTTTTGCTTCTAAACCTCTTATTCTTACTTGAGAGTTTTTTGATGCCTTTGTTATACCTTTACCCAACCATTGATCCAAATTTGACTCCTGATCCCAAAGTTTCATTTTCCTTGGTTACCTATATGGTCCAAGAGGTTACAAAGTTTTTATTTGGATACACAAATCTTATTTATATCTTGAGATTTTATTATTCATGAAGACATTTTTCTCTATCAAAATCACATTGATAAATCACTTTTGGTTTTACCATGTCCAACTCCAGATCAACCAATTTCATAACTTATTGATCAACCCATTTCCATCACTTCTCTTAGTGCCACACCACTCATAGATCTGTCTCACTTATTTACACTTGCATTTCAACATCAAGTTAGGCCACGCCATTCAAATTGACCTTGGTAGCAGCCCAAAAATATCTTCAGGATTATCATTGTACCCTACCCATGAATTCTAATGCTCTTACATCATCAACCTCTTCAATGACTCCTTACACAAGTACATCACATCGTTTATCTCATTTTTTATCATTTGATAAACTCTCTTACTCACGTGCTTTTTTTGTAAGTATATTTTCCCTTATAGAACCTAAGTCATTTACTTAGGCTAAGAAAAATCCTAAATGGTGTGATGCCATGGTTGCTAAAATTCGAGCTTTAGAGGAGAATTACATTTGGACCCCTTACTTCACTTTCTACTCATAAGAAACTCATAACTGGTAGATTGAGTTTACAAGATAAAATATAATTCTGGTGGTTTAGTTGAACGTTATAAAGCACATCTCGTGGCCAAAGGATACAACCTAAAGGAAGGCTTGGATTATTATAAGACGTTTTCTCTTGTTGATAAACTTGTTACAGCCCGTTGTTTATTAGCTATCATTGCTGTTTGTAATTGGCATTTACACTAGTTCGATGTTAACAACATATTCTTCCATGACAATCTCTTTGAAGAAGTCTACATGATTATTCTACCTGATTTTGAATGAAAGGGGGGCACTAGAGTCCATCACCTAAACAAATCCTAGTAAGGGTTCAAACAAGCATCTTGACAATGGGTTGTTAAGCTCTCATCCTCACTTTATGACACATGTTTCATCCAGTCTAAGACATATTACTCACTATTGAGTGGTTCCTCCTACACTACCGTGCTTGTCTATGTTGATGACATTATCATTGTTGATAATGATAATAATTCCATCATTGCCCTCAAAGTTTCTTTACAAGGTCACTTCAAAATCAAAGATCTTGGACTTCTCAAATACTTCTTAGGGATAGAAGTTAGCTGATCATGCACTAACATATGCCTATCCCAAAGAAAATATGCATTGAAAATACTTGAAGATAGTGGTTTACTTAGTGCATGACCAATAGCCTTTTCCATGGAGCAAAATTTGAAATTTAATGCTTCTAATGGGTATTTACTAGATGATCCAACTAGCTATCGTTATTTAATTGGGTTCCTTATCTATTTAACCATCACATGGTCAGACATTTTTTAATCGGTGAACAAGCTGAGTCAATTTACGGACAAACCCCGTACCTGCACCTTGATGCTGCTCACCGCATCCTTCGCTGTATCAAACAAACCTCTGGCCAATAAATCTTATTAGCCTCCTCTAACAATTTTGAACTCAAGGCCTTTTGTGATTATGATTGCACCAACTGCACAGGTACTTGTCACTCTATTACTGAATATTGCACCTTGTTGGGTAATTCTCCTATATCTTGGAATCTAAGAAGACATCGACATGTTATGAAATCACTTGGCCTTTTTATCTATTATGGGATTTTCATGTACACCATCCGTAACTGGCTTTATTGTTTTGCAACAGTAAGGCTGCCCTTCACATCAGTACCAATCCTGTGTTTCACGAATGTACGAAACATACTGAGATAGATTGTCATATTTTCTGTGAGAAGATGCAATCGGGATTAGTTCATACAACTCATGTTTCATCCAACCAACAAGTTACAAATGTTTTCTCAAAACCCCTTAGAGTGTTTCAATTTCACAGATTTATTCAATTGGGTATTCTTAACATCCATATGCCAGCTTAAGGGGGAGTCTCATGAGACGGGCATCACCAAGATTTCAATTTTCAAATATTGGTTTGTCAAAACTTTGTCTTGGTCAGCATAGTTGTTGTGCCTCATCTAGGTTTCCAATTTCAATTATTTGTTGAGATTCCTCAAGATAATGTCAACAGCCAGCTTTCCAATTTCAAATATTTGTTAAGATTCTTGGAGATAAGGTCAACAACCTATAGAAGAAGATAGAGACCAACAAGCTATAGAAGAGCCCGTGTAATCATTTTTTTTTTTTTTAATTTCTGTTTTCGTTGTTTCAAGCTTGTACAAATGTAGTACACGATCAATGAAGAAATAAATCGAATTTTTCCAAAACTTTTCATATGCAGTTAACTAACCGGTGGTGAAGCAAGGTGTGATGCCAACGTCCATATGTACATATGCGCAATCATGTGATGTATCTTAAATTTATTTTATTTTATTTATAGCTGTTCGATTAACATTTTAATAAATAACTAATAAAACTACTTCTTATTAGCACACTAAGTGTGATCCTGAAATAGGGTTGACCTGGAGCCAATACAATTACAGTCGGATGACAAAGCAGGCCCAGCACTTAAGAGACCCTAATCGGTTTGGTCTGGTTGGCTTGATTCATTGAGAGCCCTGGCCCAACAAAGTGACGCCCTAGCGTTCCTTAGGGGATCCAAGTGCCACCATAGACAAAGAAGAACTACATTCATACATCATCTTTAGTTACCACCTATAGGAAATAACAGAGTACTAAACAAGGGTAAGAAGATGGAGTACCATCATCAATTCTGTTACCACTGAAATTCTAGTCAGCATGGACGTATGAGAACATGACATGTGGCAGAATAAGATAATATTTATCGTTCGAACGATGATCAAGAACCGCGACATGCAACTGGTGATCAGATCAATGAAAAGATGACAGATGGCAACCCAATTTCCAGCCAACTAGCACACAAATGAAGGTGAAACTTGACAGGTTTGAAGTCATATGGTAGTGTACATATTAAAACTATCATACCGTTCATTTTAAAGATGGCACAATGCGAGTGGGAGAGGATCGTCTACAGTTCGAAATCATCTATTACAATTAGGCCTATTACGAATGATTTGATTGAAGTTTGAAATTCAAATCTTGCGGGTGAAAAAAATGACCTACGTTCATTACTGTAGAGGATTTCAAACTGTAGATGATCCTTGCTCCGTGAGTGAGTGGTTCTCCTTAAATTTTATTTTTTCTTCTTTTCTTTTCTTTCCTTTTTTCTCTTCTATTTTTTCTTCCTCAAACCGTAAACCACACGTAAAATGACCAAAAGCAAAACCCAAGGCCATAAGTTTACTAATTTATTAACTTGACTATAGGTAGGCCCGGCCCTATCAAAATCCCTCCACGCCTTACTTCCCAAACAGAGAATACAGGAGTGGCTTTCATCACAAGTTACAAAAGCAAGAAAATATATGGGCACAAGTGTTTTTTGTGGTTGTCACAGAGTATCAGAATCCATAGTCAGCCACAACAACTCAGTATCTCCACATCACAAGATTTTCCAAAGGATAAACTACAGCCACACAAGACAAGTTCTCTCCACCACATGAAACCTTAATTTAATTCTATTTTAAACTTGTTATTTAACTAGTTTCTTAAGAACCCATAAGCAAACTGCAATTAAAAAGTGATTAAAATGATAAATTTTATGGGAAGCACATGGATTGTTGAACCCTGACCACAATCTTCAAAGTTCTCTTAGATATTTTTACTTGTAATAGTAACATATAAACACATTATATCCACAAAATTACGCCTATCACATCTGCTTTACACAAATAATTAATTATTAATGGGCGGGGACAGATACTTAAGTCGATCAAACATAGTTTAAGCTGATAAATCCAAGATATTTTTGTATAAAGAAAGCTAAATGAAAAAATCTTAAATATCTTCCAAACAAATGTGAAAGAATGGTTTGCTTAAAAAAAGACAAGGTGACAGAGACACCAGGGATGTCGTTTTCTACCTCCCAAATTTCATTCCACTAATCTTTAGGGGATGTTTGATAGCATTATGGGAAACAATTCTTGTCCATAAAAAATGCATTTTGGTTCAAATTTTAAAAATCGAGTTTGATGAATCAGAATAAAATATGTCCAAAAAGCAGAAACGGACTGAGACAGTTTTGAATCCTAAGAACCAGTATAAAGAATAAATAAACGTTATACTTAAATTTCTTTTTTTTGTTGATAAAAATGACTTTTCAAAACAATACATAATTAATCAATTTCTAAAAATCAATTGCTAAAATGACGCAGCGGAATAGCAAGGTGAAGAACACGTCGTCTCCTTTGTTAAGAAAAACCCTAAACTTTACCAAGGAAGAGAAACTCAGTTCTAAAACTTTCATTAATCAAACACTGAATTGCCTTGAAGGCTACCATGCTTTAAAGATAGAAAAGAAACCCTAATACGTGTTAGACACGAAATTAGGTTAATTTGGTAAAT
>JAOXJP010226518.1:0-11474 GCA_025762735.1 Platanus orientalis | reverse complement strand
AACCAGCTAATCAAAGAGAGAGAGAGAGAGAGAGAGAGAGAGAGAGAGAGAGAGAGAGATAATTCTTTAACGCATCAGAAATTTCGTGTGCATAAAATAACACCAACAGAATTCAAATTTAACAACAAAAAAATGTTCGAAAAACTATGGTGAAAAAGATTTTTTTTTTTTTTTAAAGAAAGAATTTTATCACGCACATCACCAAACGTAAAACACTCGCACGCCCATTCGAGATATTAGGGTTTAAACGGGAAAGAACTATAGATCGCCTGCATATCCAATTTAAGACAGACACAACCCACCTTAGATCAAAACAAAAATAAAATCGTTCTTAATGTCAAGCATTCGAGAATCATTAGGGTTTTCATCGCGAAAACGATGAAAAATAAAGGGGAAAGGGAAATTTTGCCAAAATTAAACATCATAAAAGAACAGCAAAATCTAGGGAAAAACCTAACAAAAGAATATGAAATTCAAATAAATCTGACAATTTTTCAATAGAATTCAAGCATAAAAATCAATGAAAATATATATAATGGATCGAAAGGTCGAGGAGATTCATACCTTAGGAGGAACAGGAGGAGGCATGTCCCACGTTAATCTAGCCCGTTTCCTGGGGCGTTTATCCATGTTCGTATGAGGAAATTCTGTAATCCATTGAGTCTCCATACGAAATTACAGAACAACTTCGCAGAAATCCAAAAAACAATTTTGATGACGAAATATAAAAATAAATTGGTAATGGAACGAAAAAGAGAAAAAGGGTGAGAACACCGACGAAACGCTTTTCTTTTATAACCCTATTTCTTAAGACTAGCTGTGCCAATACCTAACCTGGGTTAAAAGTAACTATGGTTAAGAATCTCACTTTAGAGAGAACCTAAAAAACCAAAGAGGATAAAAAACTTGACCTAAGCCTCCGAGATACGTAATGTATGGTTCTAACTTCTAACCATGGTTAAGGTAGGCGTCCGCATGTGTGCGCTCCCGTGCACGTGTATTATACTGTGTTCAACCGTTTTGATGGGATGATGAGCATTAAATTGGAACTTTATGATCTCCATTTGCTGTAGGCGTGGGAACAAATCTTCTGTCCAGGACTTGGTGTCCAGAATGGTGTCTTGGACATCAGGCGATGAAACGTGGAACAAAATAGGCGGGAATTTGAAATTTCGTCTAATTCCCGCCCATTTTGCTCCACGCCCTTGGACAGAACATTTGCTCCGGGATTGTCTCCAGCGAAAAGGTGTCAAGCGCCAATCAAGAACCTGCTGACACATGAAAATATGGAAAAAAAATGTTTTTTTTACCTTGGTTTTAAGGATAAAACATTCCCCTCTTCATTTTTTTAATCTACGTGTTAGCACAAAATAGATACTTGATTAATGCTGGACCCCTTTTTGTTGGAGACGATCCCAGGTACATTTGTTGTAGCTAGGGGTGCATGAGGCAGGACCGTTGCAGGTCCGATCCAAGGACTCGTACCCTCTGTGCCCAGTTACTGTGCACCGCTGGACGCCCCAGACACAAAGGGGGGTGGGGCCTGCAAATAGTGGGTCCCACCCCCCTTTGTGTCTGGGACGTCCCACAGCACAGAGTACCTGGGCGTAGAGGATACGGCTCCCTGATCCAAGGTCAACATCGTATCTTATAACTAGAGCCCTGAGGACTTCGTTGTCAATGTCAGAGCATGGTCTGGTTTGATTATATATCTTTGTTTGATTGTATGGAAAATTGAAAATTTTGTAGGAAAATAAATCAACTTTCTAAATGCCTAAAGCTTTGCTTGGTTGTTAATTAAGTGATGGAAAATAAAGTAAAACAGTATAGATATTCAAAAATCCAAATGGAGTGGCTGTTTGGTTGAAATAAGAAAATGTTCATTGGAATATTGGTTTTTCATTTAAGGCTTTCCCAATACTTAATTTCCTTTGTCAAAATCCGACTAAAGTGGTCAGATTTTGAAATGAAATATGCTACACGTTATGAAGTAAAAAATATTTCCTTATATTTGCTTACTTTCTTACTGTATTCTAAATCAGCTAAACAATTGTTGAAAAATACATTTTCACCCTATTCTACTTCACTTTACTTATTTTCATACAATTAACTTTACTTCACTTTCTTGCATTCTACTAGCATCCAAGCATAGCATTTGACTGTGTGAAAAGTTGTAGAAATGGAAATTGAATTTTTTTAGCTAACAGGTTGCATTCTTCGTATAAAAAGGTTGGATTTTTGTATTTCCTGTTGAAAGTTTTCAAAAAAATTAATTACCCCTTAACTTCCCATTAGCAACCAAATACCTTTTGAAAAGTTAAACAAATCATATTTCACTTCACTTCTCCACAAGTATCAAGCTTCAGACATTGGGCTAGGCCAAGATTAGTTGAATCATAACCCAAGCTTAGGTCCGGATTTAAAACTGGGCCAAACGCTGCATTGGACTTGAGTTTGGACTGTCTTTTCAAGTTGGTCCAACCATGTTTGTGACGCTACTAGTATATTTTATGGGTTGTAAATGGATTGAATATTAGTATGTCTATATTTGAATCCATTTTCTTAACCAAACATTGGATATGAATACAAACATATGACGATATTTACTTAACAGAATGTTATGTAAGATTTCATTTATCCGGTTATACTTCCTGTCATTAATTTTTTGTTTTGAGTGATTACGCAAGTTTTTTAGACTATAAACACAGGATGAGAGAGCGAAACAGATAGGGCCTATAAAACAAGTGTTCCTATACTAACAATTTGACTAATAGTTTGTTTGGCAGCCACCTGTACTGTAATCATTTCATTTGAGAATATGAAGGCATTTGTAACCATATGGTGATGGTTTGTGATGAACTCATTGAAATTTATATTGATTTACTAACTACAATTAGAAATTAAGTCATCTTAGGTCTTTCTATAAAATGAAATGACTTATGTTATCAAGCACAAATCGTTGCAAATCAAAATGAGTTCATTACAAAACATCTCATTGTGGCTACAAAGGCCTTAAGAAACTCAAATGAAATGATTACATTACATATGGCTGCCAAACGCAGCCTAGGAAATAAATGTTCTGTCTAGAATGGTGTCCAGGACACCTATGGATGTCACATGGAATAAAATGAAGGGGAGTAAAATGAAAATTCAAATTCCCACCTAGTATATCCCATGTGATGCCCCCTGGTGTCCTGGACAGAAGTCACAGAACATTTGTCCCCTTTGATTAATCATGAACAGATCCAATTTTTTAGGGCTTCTTTTTGGTGCAAAACAATGCTTCAAAAGCATAGAACCTATTCACGAGCATTATATGCCTTTTCTTGCTATTCTGATTTTGGGCTGTAACGGATTAATGATATGCCCAACTTATAGAGAGGTGTCCGAGATTAACTAAAATAAATAAATGAAGAAGTGTTCGAGATGGGAACAAATTTCCTGTCCAAGATGGTGTTGAGGGCACAAGGTGACTTCATTTGGAATAAATTGGGTGGGAATTTGAAATTGCATCTAACCCCTGACAATTTTATTCCATGTGAAGTTACCTGGTGTCTTAGACAAACATCTATTTTGGTCACCAAAATAAATAATTAAGTGAGCAGATGTTCTATCAGGAGTTGGGGCCTCTTATGGTGTCTTGGATACCAGGGGACAACATATGGTGAATGATAAGCTAAAATGTACTGTGTTTGGGGTTATAAATGTCTTAAAAAATGTTCAAACGAAAATGTAGGTGTACAAAAAGAGACTTAATTCAAAAACCCATCATGTGTCAATCAATGGTATGTTTATAGAGGTCTGCGTCAAAACAGACAACCATTCTCCATTGATTTTTATTTTATTTTTAATAGTTAATCCCATTTGTTTCCTTCTTTGTCATTTAAATTTGAGTCTGGATCTACAGCCAGCCACTTGTAATAAAATCATTTCATTTCAAATTCCCAGGCATTTGTAGCCACAAGGTGATGGTTCAAAATGAGCTCATTGGGGTTTATACTTGATATGATAAATCATTTCATTCCGAAAAGATGTTCTGTCCAGGATTTACCCCAGGATACCTTGAGGCTTCAAATGGAATAAAATGAGTGGGACTTTGAAGCCATTTTAATCCATGTGAAGCCCCATAGTCTCCAAGACACCATCCTGGACGGAAAATCCTGAACAGAACATCTAATATGACTTCATTTATAATTTTAGTCAACACATCTAAATAAATATGAATGAGTTCATTTTGAACCATCACCTTATGGCTACAAATGCCTCGAAAATTTACAGTGAAACGATTACGTTATAGGTGGCTGCCTAACAAGCTCTAAATATATTTTTTAAGGCTCTTCAATACTATTTTTGTCCCAATGATAAATAAGGGACCAATTAAGGATAGTTTGATTAGGGTTTGAAGGCAAGTGTTTTAGTCTGGTAAACAAATTGGAGTAGGAAAGACTATGGCTGGTGTTATGATCCCAAGCGTTAAGAGTCTAAGCTAACGTGTTTCCATCAATTTTAGGGCATTTGGCGTATTGGTTAGATTCGTAATAATTGGTATCAGAGTCAACACCACGTCTTAAGTTTGAGTCACGAACGATGCAACATATGGAGAAGGCAACCAAGGCTAGAGTGAGAACCGTTTCAGCATGAAAAGGGCAACTGAATCAGAGTGAGAGTTGTCACAAAACAAAACAAAAATGTGAAAAAAGGTTACCTAGATGAAATGCAAAAATAAGTGCTGCCACAGAGTGGGCCGCCGGGGCGTAGGCTGCAAAGCATGGTGGACTGTTACGATACCAAACGTTAAGAGACTAGCTTAATGCGTTTCCATTTTTTTTAGGACTTTTGGCGTATTGGTTAAGTTCATAACAACTGGTGACGGAGTCGATTAATGCAGTAGTTTTTAGAAAGGATGACCATGGAAGAGTGAGAACACATGGTCGGATAACGAGAGAGGTAAGGCTGCTTATGGGTGCATAGCAGCCAGTCTAAGGATATAGAAGATGTTGGTTTGTGAGAAGATACGGCTCTTTGCATCAATAGTAGTGGATTTCAAGATTACTTTTGGTTTGGGAGAAGAAGACCCGAAGAAGATGATGTTCAAGTAGCATACAAAGGCAGTATTCAAACCGTATGGCAACAACCCTGTGGTTGGGATCTCTACACTTGAAGTGTTCAAGCAGTGCTTCAACAATCATTCACGGAGACATCACCTTTGCACTGAATAAGTCCAGAGACGGTGTTTGAGTTCTCGCCAAAGTAGTATTGAAGAAGCCATCCCTAAAAATGTTGTTGATGAGAGAGGGAAAGAGAAGGTCAAGATGTTACCAAAGGTGTAATTCGCCAAGTTCTGGCCAAATTTTAGGATTGAATTTTGAGATCAAACTTTGGTTACAGTGAACAACACTATACCAGGAGCAACTTGTTGACCAAAAAATCAGTCTATGAGTATGCCAGTGTTGAGTTAGCACAAAGTTTAGTCTTTGTCCTATGACTCAAGCACTAATACAAACTAAACGACCAGAGAGAATACCTTTTAGACAGCTTGGTTAACTACCATTATTAAACAAGGCGATTACGATGGGGATGACTTGTCACTCTATGGATTCTTTTTGTCTTGTAAAAACAATGACTTTACTAACCGAATGAAATTAATAGATTGATTGAGTTTTATATAATGTATTTAGAATGAAATAACATTTTGGGAGAGACTCCTATCATACAATGCACGAGGTTGCAGAACAAGCATAACTTTAAAATAAAAAAAAACAAAGGATTTTAATTGAAAATAGATCATCATAATCGTTGAAAGTGCAAGTAATACAAATAACCGATACAACATTATCCTAGGAAGGATAGTTCGTAAAAAGGAATAAGTGAATAAACTAAGGACATAAAACTTTAAGAACTGTTATCTAAAAGTTTGTTGAATTATTGTTGAGTTAGTTGATTTGTTGAATGATCGAAAGATGCCTTCAATGCTTCCTGAACCCTCTTATGTATTTTTAAAACAGTTATTCAGTTTGCCTCTAAGTGTCTTTGTTATTCTTATTTATTCATTTTCTCCTTTTCCTTTCTTGTTTTTATTGTTTTTTTTTTTTTTATTGAATTAAGTGTGTACAACAAGAGTTTTTATATAATTTTATATTGTTAGAAATTTCAAAATAACATGAAATTTAGTATACATATTCCTCATATACATCATAATCATCCCATAAAATTTTAGATTTTTTGTTGTAATGCACGATTAGGAGTATTTTGATAATTTTTTGTTTCTACCCCATAAATTATAGAATTACCTTTTTGGGTTTCTTTCTTTTATTTTTTCTGTATTTTTTATTTCAGTTATTCTAAACCCTTATTATCAAGTTTATTATTCTATTTCCATTAAATCTTGATTACTTAAAGTTTGCTTAAAGTTTAATTATTGATTTTTTTAACCTTATTCATATTTCCACTAGATATCTTGGGTTTTATTGAAGTTATTGACTATCACCCTATAGACTATCACCCTACAGCAACTTTGGTATCAGAGCTTGTGTATTGCACCGTCTCCACTTCCACCCAAAAATCCCATTGAATGAATTTTGCCATTAAAAACCCATCACCCTTGAAAACGTTTGATATTTCATTGCTGTTGGAAATTCATCAACATATCATCCAATCACAAGAAATCAAATTTAGCATGCTATAATTCACAAATAAGAGAGCAAATCCCCTGCAACAAGCTTCAATTACATTAACCAGAAATTGTCGTTAAAATAGAACATGTATATAGGAAATTTGAAATTTCAATTTTGGACGGGAGTTTTATTACATATGTCATGTTGTAAACTTAAAAGTGGGCCCTCTTAGCTACATATAATTATTTGAGGACAGTTTCCAGTTAATGTAATTTAAGCTTGTTGCAGAGGATTTGCTTTCCACGAATAAATATAACATTATGCAACACTAAATGTTATACCAGTTTGATACATGGCAAAAGTCATCTTCAACTGACTATACTCAAAGTTTGTTTATAGCAGAAACTATGGTACTTTATTAGTAAATTTATTGAAGATTGATTGCAAAGTGCCTGCTCATTGAGAAAGCAAAGACTATATGTTTCACGATTTAACCAATTTGCTTTAAATGAATTAAAATGATAACACGGGCTTTTCTTGGTAAGTTGGATCGTAACACACAAGCTTATTGTTGATAAGTCTTTGTGGCAAGTGATCTCACAATTTTGGGTTGTGATCCCGATACGGATTACAATCTTGAGATCAACTTGTTAGATTGCATAAGTCATTGGTAACTTGAGAATGTTTTATTAAGAGAGAGAGAGAGAGAGAGAGAATTCAGGATGAGTGGGAAAAGAACATTATTTATGTTGTATATGTCAAAATACCAGATCACCTCGCATTTCAGCATGTGCTCTATAGTTACTTAGTGCCACTATTCAAACTCGCGAACTAAGAATGGGCTGCAATCTCAAATCAGTTTTTCAATGTGATCTCTGACCAAGCCAAAATAGGATCTCAACCCGGTGAATGCAGCCCAGTTCGCATACTAAATGGACCAAACCTGAGCCCAGATCAGAATCTGAGTGTTACATCGTGATTTGAGATTGCTTGCTAAAGATACCCTTTTGTGTTGAAGACAAGTAGACAACTATCAAAAAACTCATCTAAACTAGGGCTGGCAACTATCCGATTATCATCCATATTCAATTTGTGTTCGATCTGCTAATATTCGACTCGAATGCATCTATATCCGATTTGATTATTCGACTAATATCTGAATCCGTTGAAATTAATATATAATTAATATTTCTATCATAATGTTGTAGGACATGTTTTGTAGAATATAACATAAAAATACCATAACCTTAACCTTAGCCCATTTCTCATCTCCCATTCCCAATTTGAATGAAAGAAAGCTCCCAGTAGCTAGTTTCCCATTATCTCGTTAATCTATCAATCGTCTTCTATCTCTATAATTCCTAGGTCCTTATTGTTTTTGTAAATATCCGAAAATACCTGAATCCGATCCGATATTCAATTAAATAAACAAATGCAAATATGGTATGCCTATAGCCAATTCGTATTTGATCCGTTGATAACCCTAATCTAAACCACAATTATCCAAAGGCGGTACACTTGCTGTGACACTTGGAAATTAGATACCAAACATCAAGTGGGGGAAAAAGAAAAACAAAACGGGCTTACCCAATGGGGGTGGATAGTAACCTCTGAGTAATGCTTGGTTGGTCAGTTGTTAAGTTGGTAAAATTTGTGTATGTTGAGAACATTTATCTCGGTCCAAAACATATCTACACCACAACAGCGCCAAGGAGGTGTGTTTAATGTCCTATAGGTGGACTACTCGTCCGTTTTTGAGGAAGAAAACTAAAAACTAAAACTAAAAACTAAAAATCAAAATGAGCATGCACATAACAGATGCAATTCTTCTGTAATTAATAATTCAGTTTCATTGCTGGCTTTTAAGGAATCTTAATTTTTCAAAATATGTATGAATAGTTTTTGAATTCTCTAGCCACAAGAAGGCAACAACCACATATAACCAATAGACTACAGATATCAATATTCCAAGAACAGCAACAGGTTACAACAACTGCCATTTTAATCCTCATGAGAAAACTCAGAAGTTGATGAAAAAGAGAGCGCCTATAAATTAAGTCCCAGTATAGCTTACATGCAGATTGGATACCAGTTTCCTTGTTGCTTTCGTCCCAGATGTACTTTGTTCTTTAGCATTGCTTTCTTCCTCTCTAACTGGGGCTTTCAAGTCATTTGAATGGTTCACATCATCGGCCTGATGGGGAACCAAAAGGGTTCATTTTGGTCACTACTTTCGCACCATTTTGATTCACAACACTTGAACAATGCGGTTCTTTATGGCATCACGAGAACTGGCAGTCTAGCTGAGCCCCATGTTTAACATAAGAACATTATAGTTCCTTTACCAATAATTCACCCTGTCCCCTGAAGTCCAACATCAGGCAGATCAACAGCATTTTGACCCCCTTTTTTGCTGCCAATAATGTTTAAGGCATTCTTTACAAAACCAGAATCATTGAAACAGGGTTGAAGTCATTTGTTTCATTTTCAAGCCTACTGTTGATTGCTTGGTCCTCATTCAATTTATTCTATAGGTTCCTCAGCCCACCACTTGATCTTCTTGTTCCAGATTGACATTTGATTCCCTTATTAACTGTTCGTTTTGCCCCAGATTGAATAATTGCATTAGAGGAACTTCTTTCAGTCTACTCTTCTCCACCTGGGTTTGCAAAGGTCTCTGGTATAGAACTAGGCTCATTGCCTTTCATTATTCACACATGGTTCAGAAGTTGGATTCTCTTTCTGGTTGCTTTTGAGAGTCTTCAACCTGTCACTAGCTTTTCTACCAGCATTTTTAGTGGGAGTAATGTTTACAATGTCCATACCATCCTTAGATGAAGAACTCATATTCATTTCTAAACCAATTCGTGTAGTAAGATCATTGATAGTATTATAACTGCAGTTTCCCAATCTTTCTGAAATTTTGGAATGCACAACACTTGGTGCAGTTAACAAAGATTCTTTCAAAAAAGCTTCACGGCCAAAACTACTGAAACTTGAACTATTATCACGACTTAATTTGGGTCCCCCATTTGTGGGTCCAAAAGAGATTTAGTGTTTTCATGCTATTTTGCTCCATTCTTGGTAAGGTTGCCACTGCATTCTCTTAACATATCAGGGAAGAAACTCTGCTAGTGAAGAATCTTCAGAATAGTAACTACGGTGGAAATTAAGAGATCACCCATTCTAGTAGCTGCATAACCATCTACACAAATGTCATAGCACAGCCTGCACTGTTTCCTGAAGGCATGGTTAACTCACCAAAACAGGGATACTTGATGGAACACCACTAGTAGATTCTCCCCCAAAATATTCATTAATATAAACTACCCAGTCATAAGGAAATCCAAACAAGAAATGATTGCAGACCTGTTTGCAATTTGAATTTAAACTTCATTTAGGAATAATAACTGCAGTGTTGAACCTGTGACTTAGGTAGACATATTTAGACTGATTACATTGTTAATAATAAATGATTTTAGAATAGATTTAATCTATAATATATCATACCACTTCTTGCAACATATATACAAATAAGTATGCATTTTTGTATACTTAAATAGATTAAATTTTGTAATTAATTTATAAAATTTGATTGTATGTCAGTATGTGATAACTTTCTAGGAATAACAACACAACATAGAAAAGGATCCATATCATTGCTCTCAGCAATTACTTCAAAATTTAACGGTTAAATTTCAGTTTTTCTTAATCATGCTTAGAATAATTTCCGAGAGTAAATTTTCTGCTCCAAATTGGATTTTTATTGTATAAGATCTGCAAATAGGGCGTCTCTCCCCCTGGTTAGTGAGGCTTTTGCTATATGTAAGAGTTCAATAGAGATCTTAATTATGCTAATGATGTAGCACACAAGCTCTGATACCAAAATTGATGCAGCACAAGCCTTAAAATTGCTGTTATAGGTTTTTTTTTTTTGCTAAGGATCTGTTATAGGTAGTTAAACAAAGGATTGTAGTGGCCTGTATGAAGGTTACCAGATGGGGTTGTTTGGGCTCAGGAAGGGTTACCACACCAAAGCTAAATCCAGCTATGAAGGATTGTAGTGGTCTGTATGAAGGTTACCAGATGTGGTTGTTTGGGCTTAGGAAGGGTTAAAACAGTAAGGTTACTAGAGATTTAAACGTTTTGTTTTAATGGTACGCACAGTAGGTTAAGAGGCCCTTATCATCTTTGGTTTGGGGTTAAAACAGACTATTGTAAAGTAAGAACAACTATGTATAGTAGATTCCATTGTATCTGAAAACAGGGAGTAAACAAAAAGGTTTTAGGTCTAATCAGGTTTAGAACAAGGCTCAAAAACAGGGAGTGATAATAGGGTTACACAGGTTATGTTCTCAGATGAGGCAGCGAGTTAGTAATAGGCAAGATAGATAGAAAAGAAGAGGGTGAGCTGCTTCAGGACTTTGTTTAAATAGTGGTTGGGAAATAGGGTAAACCAATGATGCGGTGGCATTAACATGGCTTGAGAAGTTTCAACTTTGTGGAAGCCCAAGATCAAGAACAAAGGATGCAAGAAGACGACATAATGCTGTCTGAAAGATTTTCTCTTTAATTTTCTATTTTAGGAATTATTTTAGTTGTTTTCTTTCTCTTTTAGGAAGGTTTTAGTAATGGTATTGATGTAATTAGGCCATATGAGCCATGGAGAAGGGTTAAAATTGATTTAAAATAGTTTAAAACTGTTTTTATGATTTTTTAAGAATTTTTTCTGGGTTTTTTTTTGTTTGACCGTATAAGGGAGGGGTATTTTGGTCTAATTCTTTTATTATTATTATTATTATTATTATTATTATTATTATTATTATTATAAATAGGTTACAAAGACCACATGTACGATCA
>JAOXJP010226517.1:0-11474 GCA_025762735.1 Platanus orientalis | reverse complement strand
GGTAAGGCTGCGTACATCTTGCCCTCCCCAGACCCTGCGTTAGCGGGAGCCTTGTGCACTGGGCCGCCCTTTTTTTTATTGAGAAGTTAGCCACATATTCAATTACCCAGTCATTTAGATCTCTTCGAAGTCTAAAATTGAGGGCCCCATCTTACTATTCCTCTACTCATCTAAAAAAAAATACAATTCTTCTATTTAGAGGCATTTTGGGGCTGATCTGATACCAAACTGATGTAGGACTGACTGGTTATAAACAGAAAAGTGAAGTAATTCAGGTTTTGGTTGAGAGGAAATGGTTTGGAATTGACTAGGGAAACTTTTGATATTCTCTTTAAATATTAAGAATGATCTAGGGTTTGATGGGGAAGGTGAAAATTGTTGTTAATTTTTACAAAACTAGGGTTATAGGTAAGGGTTAAAAGATGGTTGTTGTGCAGGGTTTAGGATAAAGGATGGATATGAGAAACAAAAGAAAGGTTGCTGGATTTTTTTATTATTATTTTTACAACAGGGATTTTATGGTCATTCATTAATAAGAAAAACTAGGTTTTTTTTATATTTTTATATTTTTTTTATGGTTTGAAAGGTTAGGGTTAAGAAAAATTAGGGAAATTTGTTTCTAATCAATACTTGATGGGAAAATGTAAATCAGTCCAAACACCATTTTGATAAATCTTGAATTGTCAAACAACAAATCCCATTTAGTTGAAGGCACCGATGGAGTAGTGGAAAAATTTGTAGAAAGAGAGGAAAAAAGGAAGAGAAAGAGACCTAGAATCACTCAAGGGTTCCTAGGAATTGGGATTGTAAGAAATATTCATGTGCTCCAATAAAGGGGGGGGGGGTGGCTAGTTTCATTGGGAAAATTTAATATACTTCCCAAACAAAGAAAAGTGAGTAAAATATTTACTCCTTACCAACTATTGACCAAAAGCTATGGAACTTTAAAACATAGTTTACCAACTCCCCGAGTTGACTCCTTGACTCCATGAGTTTGACTCCACTAGTTGAGTCATGCTGTTGACTCCAAACTATACCTGACTTATTGAGTCAACTTGCTAACTTGGTAGATTCATTTGACTTGAATTGATTTATATAACTCAGTCGAGTCTTGTAAACCTTAAAATGACCCAAAGTGGTAAGAAGGTTAGACTATAAACTCTTAACTTCTAACCATATAACCTAGATCTTGGAGATTGGATGACATTTTGTTTTTGTGTTTATGTTGAAAAGATGTATTTTGGTTTTTCAATATATTAATCTTAATAGTAGTACTTTAACTTTAGTTTGGAGGTTAAAGTTTAGAATTAGTAACATTTACCTTGCTATGGTATTAGCCTATTTGTAGTTTGTATAATTTATTTTTGGATTTTCAAATTATGATACTAAAAAATACTTATATTTGACAAGAAAATGGATAATACTTGAGCCAAAATACTAGGTGTAATTTTTTAATATTTATTTTATTTAAAAAAAATAAAAATAAAAAGTGTCATGACTCCCCGAGTTGACTCTGATGACTCCCTGGTCGAGTTGACTCCTAAGTTATCTGAGTCGAGTAAAAAATCTGAGTCGGCAAACCTTGCTTTAAAAGACATTAAAAAAAGGCAAAGAAAACCTATTGTGGCAGATCACCTCATCAAATAGATAAAAATGAAAAAATACCCTTGGATGCCCGAAAAACCATGTAAACAAGGAAAGAAACATGAAAACTTTTGACTAAAGGTCCTCTGAATTGGTCGTATGAACAATGCCCCCATTGAATGCACTCTTATTTCGAGAATAAGAGTAATTCAAAGATGCAGAAAAAAAGAAAATAATAATAATAATAATAATAATAATAATAATAATAATAATTATTATTATTATCATTATTATTATTAAAAAACTCCACTGCCCTGAAATTTGAACCAGTAATTAATCATATAGGGGATTAATCAAATTGAATCATAAATGGTAAGATTTTTCTGATTTTGGAGAGATCTTAAGAAAAATATTGAAAAGTCTAAAAAAAGAGAGATTTTCCATTCATATCCATCATACAAGTAGTTGCTCTCAACTTTTACCACCTGTGAATACCAGAATACCAACAAAAAAAAAACCTGGACACTAATTAATAGATGATGTGACCATTCAGAGTCAGTTAACCTATACATGTTGGTAACTTGTACATTAATAGAAATAAACTCAAAGCAGTCTAGAAGCAGTACAACTTCCAAAGTATATATGGAACTTGTCCATTTAGATACATTAACAAATTAATTTACATTATTGATTTTTTTTTTTTAAAATGTATGGAAGAAAAACCTTCTCGATCTATTGCATCTCTAAGTTTCTTTTTATGTTTGATTTTTTTTTTTTTTTTGGATAAGAGAAATTTCATCAAGAAAGAAGGGATAAGAAATCCCAAAAGGAGAATATGGTCTTTAAAACCTGAACACCCTGTAATTTTTTGAAATGGAGTTTAAAGAACCCAAATTAGTATTTGGTTTTGTGAGGAATAGCGCATAAGTGGATTTAAAAACAAATGTCCACTGAGTTTTCTTTCTTTTTTCCTTGAAGAAAATAAAAGATCTAGTTGAATAGTTACATTGATAATGTTCTTTTTTTATGTGGTGGAGGGCTTGTGGACTGAAACTTTTCATGTAGACTGGTGATAAGGTGGTTGAGGTCAGGTGGACCCCTTTGGCTCTTCCACCTTGGCTGCCATGTGTTAGACCCTTTTGTTAACAGGAAGAGCCAGTTCTGATACCTGTATACCATCTTTTGAGAGGGAAAATGTTTCCTAGGGTGTCAAAACAAACTTCTTTCCTGCTAATACATCAGACTCTGACAGAGGGAGGGTTAATCTGATCTATCTGATTGAAGACCCTTGGATGGGTGATGACAGTGGGTCATTTGGTTTGGGACCCCTCGTCCCTGCTTTATTAATATCTATGCATATTTCTCTTTCTGATAAAAAAAAATGGACAGTGTGGTCCTTGAATAGTTACTGGTATACCTTGCCAGAGGTAGAAGGCAGAGAAAGAAAACAAGAGGAATAATCTTGATATGAGAGTCATAGGACAGCCACATGGGAGACCTTCTAGAGGTGGGCTCAGATGTATGGCAGAAGGCTAGCTAGCTGGAAACTTGTCACGTGGAGGCAGAGTAAGGTTGTCAAAGTTCAGACAGCTGGACCTTCTTGGTTCCACCACCTCAGTACCACGTATAATCCCCTGTTGACACCCTAGTACGGTAGTACCTGTTCACTATAGAAAATCCTAGTTCCCCCCCCTTTCAATTTGATACTGTGGAAGTCCAGTGATTTCGGTAAGCTATCAAGTTATTCTAATGGTGGGAGTAATGTACCACAGTGTTGCAAAATTTCAGTTAACTTTAGCAAAATAGGGTATGTTCTGTCATTTGCGTGCCAGTAGATTAGAAAATTTGTAATCAACATTCATTTATCCATGCATGCTGCTGTTCTTACAAAATACCCACAACTATGTAGTCATTAGTTTTTACATTTCTACAAAAAATGAAATTCTATGCTGCTTGTAGCAGTTCTACTGAAAATATTCTTCTTTCCCTTATGTGTAGGCGTGTTATTTTGCAAACTGTTTACCTGTGGAACTCATGCCAGCTGTGACTATATATGGTGACCATTGTGGAAGAGGGATACAAATCTGTGACATTAAAGATTACCCCATGAAGGCTTTCTTATTTAAAGGCAATGGCAATTTGAAAGCACTGGTTGAGGTGGTTGCAGAGATATGTTCCTGTTTACAGGACCAGACCATTCCATATAGTCTGCTGATATCTGATTGTGGCACAAAGATGTTCTTGTTTCCTCAGGTAAACCATGAATGTAAGCTTAATCTATCAATGTCCAGTTTTTTTGTTACCAGGAAGTATTTGGTAATGCACTTGAGTAGTAGTGCGGTATTTTAAATTTAACCAAGAGATAGTGTTCGGGACACCATATAACTTTTGTAGTGGAGTATGGATTTCATTCTTTAGTTGGATATAAGCCATATTTACTTTTTTTTCTCTAAATAACGAAAGTTAAATTAGAGTAACATTGTTCTTAGGTCCCTGTTTTTTTATCTTTTTCTCTGCAATGGAAGGTGTCTGGTAGGGCACTGCAGTGGCACTGTGTTGCTGCTAGTGTCCAGGTTCTTGGAGTTGCTTTTCTTCGAGCAACGGTTGGTGGTAGTGGTGTTGTGATATTACTGCTGTTCAGTATCAGGGGGTGCTTCTTTGTGGAGCTGACCCGTACTTACTAGTCTTTGTCTAACTAACAGAATTCTATAAACAGAGAAATTTGCTGGCATGTATTTATTTATTTTTATTCATTTTGGTGTAACTTTATGCGTAATCAAGATCTCTCACTGAGGTGGATGAGTGTAGTTGAAATGATGACACATGGATTGGATGAAATTCAGGTGCGTACATTGGCGATGGCTTGCAGCCTTTCTGCTTGGGAGTGCGGGGGCTATTTTGTGTTCAAGGAGAGGTGTGAGTTTGTTCAAGCTACTGAGGAGGATGTGCTGAAGCGGCTGAGTACTTTCTCGCTCGAGGATGAACACTTCAGTGTGGTGAAACAGCTTTGCTGCAGCGTTGCAAGTAAGCTGGCTACTTGAATTGGGTCCCGACCCGTCTTCTGCTGGATGTATACTATAAATAAGAGAGTTTCACATTACTTGTTTGTGGTCGGTTGATCTTTTTTGTTGTTATGTTTATATCTATGCTTCTGTAGGATCTCTTCTTAAATGTGCTTGAAAACTCATTCTGTACTATTGAAAATTTGGATGGTTGTTCATGTTGATTCCTCAGATTGTATAATCTGTGTTCGAAAATCCAATTGCATCAACCTTTTTTATTATTATTTTAAATCTGAGTGAATGATTGTTTCTTGGCGGTTACTGCCGAATTGATGGATTCCATGTAGGTGAATATCAGGCTAAAAAAGATTGCTACAATCCTACTATGGGAAGGGGGCAAGTAATTGCAGATTGAGGCAAAATGCGGTTTATAGATTAAATTGGTTTGTTTTAGGTTCTCCGCTCGTAGCTTTGGAGAGTGGACCAGTCTTTTTGAATATTAATTCTCGTAACGTGCCAATTTGCTTTTTCCCTTACAAAAAGCATTAGAACATACAGGCTGATGTTATTATTATTATTTTCTTTTATTTAATTTATAAAAGTGGCTGACTTCTATTATTCATCTTTTGTAGACTAAGGTGATGCTAATCAATGTAAGATTAGATTTTGGTATGCATCCCTTAAATCGACCAAGGAATTAGGCAATCATTTCCCGTCTTGATATATTAAAACTTGAAAAGCTCTTCAATTGTTTGTGAAAAAGGTTCTGTGCAGCGATTCTTGAACTGAAAACAAACCGTGCAGCTGTAGGATTTTTCACTTGTGACAGCTGATGCAGCATTCCTTGAATGTGAAAAGCTATAATAATTGTTTGGGAAAAAGGCTTTCTGCAGCAGTTGCTGAAAACATACAGTGAGGGTTTTACATTAATGTGTTCGGAAATGTTGGTGCAAGTGGGCCTACAGGTCCTAGTAGAGCCTTCTTTTTACTATAACAATAGAGGATCATACTTCATACAGTGCTCCAATACAGGTATGGTACTAATCACTGTCGGTCCGCATTTTGGCTGGGATTAGGTGCAAATGAATTTCAAACAAACAGGTGCAAACAGCACCAGTGGGCTGCCGCATCAGCACCGAAAAATGATTTACACTTTTTGGGGGCGTGCTTATCACTTTTCAGTGCTGATGTGTCCCCACCTTGGCGCTGTTTGCACGAAATTCATTTAATTTTTAATTATTTTTCAATGTTTTCCCCCGTAAAAATTATGTTTGAAACAAAAGCTTGAAAACTTTGTAGGGCTATTTTACAAGTTCAAACAAACACTTGAAAATGCAACGGAGGCAAAAAATTTGTTTTACCTCCGTTTTGTTTTATCCCCTATCAAAGTTTTATGAGCAAACAAACGGAGTCTAATGGTAATGTCGTTGTCAATGAACTGCTGGGATACCGGGAATTACTCCAAAAAGTTAAGAGTTCCAAGATTGGGATATGACCACTTCTATATTCTAGTTCTGTATCAAGACGGACTACATCAAAGTGAAAGGAGGCCCTTGGAAGTTTAAAAATAACTTAATAGTGGTGTTAACGACTTTGGATCCTGTCTGGTCTCTTATGGCCTGTGACGTCACTGAAAAATGGTTTAGTATGTCGACTTTTCGCTATGTGCCCTTCTAGGTTCAAGTGCACAAGTATGTCGACTTTTTGCTATGTGCTGTGCTGGGTTCAAGTGCATAACCTTTCCGCCGCTCTACACAAATTGGATACTGTCAAGAAGATGGCTGCAACAATGGGGGGAGTTGGTTCATCTTGACCTGGCAAAGTATCTCACTGACGAGGGACGCTATCTTTGCAAGTCAACGTAGATATCACAAGACCATTGAAGATGCGGTTCTATGTTGTTGGGAAATCACACTTTCCCTATTCTCTTGTGCAAATCAATAGAGAAACAAAAATGAAATAAAATGCAAGCTACAAATAATATGAAATAGCGAAACAAGCATCAAAAGAAAACACACAACACACAGATTTTCAATGTGAAAAACCCTAAAGGAAAAAAACCACGGGACAATAGTCCAACAAAAAATTCCACAACGAAATTAGAAATAGGTACAAAGTTGGATCTCACCAATATAAAGAAGTACAATAAACCAAAAAACTTTGAAAGAAATGACTCAGATTTGTAGATGTAAACAATCCCATGAAGAAATACCGATCTTCACACGTTGTTCTGCATCTTCTTCTATTCTTTACAAGAAGAAATTCCTAACCATAAAATTCCCAAATCCCAAATAGAGAGTGATTGTTGTTGCTCTTTCAACAATAAATGAAAAACAGGTAGAGCAAAAAATAGACCTTACAAAGTGCCTTTTTCTTCCCCCTTTTTTTTTTTCTTCCAAAACCCTCTATTCTATCTACCATATTTTTTTCTCAACGATTTCACTACATCCTCCTTTTTTTTTTTTACTAAGAGTTAAAGACTCTTCTGTCACTTTGGACTATGGGTCCCACCTCCCATGATGAGAAATGCCCACCAATCTCCCCCTCCCAACTCATAAGGAGGGCTTCACCCTACCCGTGTTTGCAATGCTATAACATACCTCATGCTTCATCTTGGGTGAGACTTTTGTCACTATATCAAAGCCATTCTTGTTAAGTCCGAATCTTCTTTAACAATCTTTCATTCTAAATCAAAGCACATAGATCTAAGGTACCATTGAACAAGGGATGTATTAAAAAACAAGTTGTTACTTTTATTTAAGTGGATGGTGCTTTGATTATCACAGTAAAAACATGTTCATTATGTTTCAAACCCAATTCTTGAAAGAATCTCTTTATCCACAATATCTTCTTGTAAGCTTCTGTAATGCAATGTACCTAGCTTATATAGTGGACAAAACCACATACTTTTGTAACTTAGACTACCATGACACTTCTCTCCTTAAAAAAAATGAATAAATACGCTAATGTAAACTTCCTAGAGTCAATGTCTCCATCCATATCTGTATCTGTATAGTTTTTTAAAATAGATTTACCACTACCAAAAGATAAACATAACTCTGATTGTCCCTTGAGATACTTAAAAATTCATTTGACTATTGTCCAATGCTCTTTGCCAAGAGTGACAAGAAATCTACTACTACACGAATTACATGTGTTAAGTCTGGCCTTGAACAAACCATATCATACATTAAGTTTATCATAGCTGATGTATAAGGCATCTTATTCATATTCAAGTTTTCTTCTTGGACTTTGCTTGATAGCTTGAAGTGAGTACAAAGTGGAAAGCTGTCTAACTTTGACTTAACCATGTTTAGTGATTTCATTATACGAGATCTTGTATTTGTGGTTATCTTTCATTGTTCAAGTAGTTGGTGTTGTTGCTTGGGACCATGAGTTACTTGTTTTAAAGCTTTGTGATCTAGGAGAGTCTTTTATAAAATTATATACATTACATATATAACTAAAAATGATTGTTACAAACCAAGTGGGAGAATGTTAGAATTTTAATGGTTTTACAATAATCATGACCATTAGTTTTATAAAACTGATTGAATTTTTACCAGATAGAGTGATGGATTAGTGAGGCCCAATTCTAGTTGATGGTCACTATGGTATAGTGCCTAGGTGCACCCTTGTAACACCATATAAAGGTGTATTAATAAATGTTTCATCTCCCATGATGGGTTGGGGTGATAAGTCTATAAGGGTTCTAAGGTCCATACTCTCACTTTTACATCTTATCAAAGAGAAAGCATACCATTAGCCTAGGCAGTGGTGGAGCCACCTAGGAGAGAGGAGGGGGGGGGGGAGTAGTTTCCCCGCCTCAATGTCTAAGTAACCTTGTAATACTAATGGGCTAGACGAATATTAATTGCCCCCCCCCACCCCAATTGGAATTAGTTTGCCCCCCCTTAATGTGTGAGTACCCTATGATTGGAATCAGTTGCCCCACCTTACTAGAAAATGAGCTCACGTCAACTTCAGTTTGATTGAACTGGTACCACTCCATTCTCTACTCAGGATATGACACATTGTCTGACAAAAGGTGCATCAATAAAGGGAGCAAATTTCTTGTCTAGAATGGTGTCCAGGGTGCCAAGTGACTTCATTTTGAATAAATTGGGTGGGAATTTAAAATTTCATCCAACCATTGCCCATTTTATTCCACGTGAAGTCACCTAGTGTCCTGGACACCAAATCCTGGACAGAACATCTATTTTGATTCATAAATACACAAGTACTTATTAATTATATATTTACTATAATACCCTCCTTTGACCCATGTGTATTGGTTCAAACACCCTTTGTCAGGCCACATGTCATGCACTGATTGCTAATGGAGTGTTCCCTATCCATTGGGACTGGAGATGATTTAAAATCCCTGAGAATCCTTTCCCTATGATTGGATTAGGTGCACCCCTTAACGGGTGTCAATAGTGTGCCCGCAACTAGCAGGTGACACGTCACGTTGAAAAAGTGACTTACACTTTTAGGGGTGCTTTTCACTTTTTTGATGTGACATGTCACCCTCTGGTTGTGGGCACACTATTGGCACCCGTTAAGGGGGCGCACATAATCCTTTGGCTTGCCCCCCTACGTGAAAATCTTGGCTCCGCCCCTGAGGCTAAGTGTGTAGAAAAGTAGAGAGTAAAGGACTGGGTATATATTACTTCTTTACCATCGCTATTGTAGGTCCTCCATAAAATTCTCACAAGATCATTTGCAATGTTCCTATAAGATTAATAGAATGAAGATTCCATATTTGATGAGTGGTAGATAGTTCTAGATCATATTATAGATGTCAACAAGCCTTTAGGGCCTACATGATTTACCCAAAGATCATGAGAGTAAATAAGCCTTTAGGGTTACTTGATTAACTCGACTATGATTGCTTAGTCGATCTTATGGATTTATGATCAAGATTTGTTCATAATTAGAATAATGGATTGAACACTATGTCGTTTTGTAATCAAAAGTAATATCTAATGCAATAAGAACTCTAATTTTTTCTTTTTTTAGGCTTAGAGGTTTCTTTCCTAAAGTCTCCAATAAGTGAGCTCTCAAAGACATTCAAAACCTGAGGAGAAAGAAAGAGTAAATAACTTGAAATAATGAAGCCTAAAGAGGTAAGAAGATTAAACCTTAAACTTTAACTTCTAACTATATAAACCTAGGCCTTGGAGCTTGGATGGATTTTGTTTTTGTGCTTATGTTGAAAAGATGTACTTTTGTTTTTCCATATATTAATACTAATAGTAGTACTTTTACTTTAATTTGGACTTTAGAGTTTAGAATTAGTTATGTCTACCTTGCTATAGTATTATAGTATTAATAGTTTGTATAATTTAATTTTATATTTTCTAGTTATGATACTACAAAATATTTATATTTATCAAGAAAATAGATAATACTTAAGCCAAATACTCTATGTAGTTTTTAAATATTTTTAAATATTTATTATATATAATTTTAAAATAAAAATAAAAACTGTCATGACTCCTTAGCTATCCAAGTCAAGTAAAAAATCTGAGTCAACAAACTTGGCTAAAGACCATCGGTATGTTTGAAGATTGAAGACTTATAGTTGTGAAGATTGAGGATCGTCAGCATGTATGAAGAACATTAAGTGTGTTGAAACTATGGCTAACCACCTCATGGCTTTGGCAAATAAATGAGGTGTGTTTAAGCTACGGCTAACCACCTCATGGCTTCAAGCAAAATAAGAATAAGGTGTGATGAAGCTATGGCTAACCAACTCATAGCTTCGGTCAATAGAAAAAATATGATGTGCTTAAGCTATAACTAACCACCTCGTGGCTTCGGCCAAAAGAAAAGTAAAGTGTAATGAAGCCATGACTAATTACCTAGTGGCTTTAGTTAAAATTATAATATTAGGTGACCTATGACCTTATTCAACATGGAGACTATTGAGGTGGTGGATTGAATTCAAATGACTCCATAACCGAGAGTCGGTTTTGGAAGTGTCGTGAGTTCACATGAAACTATTGCTTTTGACAAGTTTTGTGTTTTAAGCCTAGTTAAATAGGGTTTTGTAGATAGAAATGAATGTGGGCTTTTCTCTTGGAACCTAAAATAGGGTTTTTGGAAGAGAGGTAGCCGCAAGCTCATTGTAATCTTTGGTTTTGTTCACAGTGAAAGCTCTCTAGCTATTTTTGCCTATGGATGTAGGCTTTAAGCTAAACCATGTTAAATCTTCTTGTTCTTGTTTTGTGTGTTTATTGTTTGCATTAATTTCTTCTACTATTATTTGCTATGTACAATCCAAATATAGGCTTCTGCATGCACCTAATTTTGGTGCAACTCTCAGATCCGGTGTTTCTCTTTGGGTCAGCAGACGAGTAGAGCAATCCTTAGCCTTTCTTCATAATCTAACTAATTCCAATCAATCAAATCCATACAATGCCTCCTTTATCGTTTATTATTATTATTTGTTTTGTTTTTTTATTATTTTATTTATTTATTTATAGTTATTTTATTTTATTTTATTTTTGTGTATGGGGACGTAGAGGGACACATTGTAGCTCCCCTCTTTTATTTTATTTTCATCATTATTATCATTATTTTTATTTAATTTATTATTATTACTATTATTATTATTATTATTTATTATCATTATTATTAATATTTTTATTTTTTATTTATATTTATTTATTTTATTATTATTTTTCTTTTCTTTTTTCCTTTCTATTCTTTTCCCTCTTTCTTTCTTTTCTTTTTTTTCCCTTTTTTTTTCTTTTTCCCTTTTTTGTTCTTTCTTTTTTTCTTTTGTTCTTTCTTTTTTCCTTCTTTCTTTTTCTTCTTGGCTGTTTTTTTTTCTTTTTTCTAGGGGGGTCCAGGCCACAGCTGCATAGCAGAGAGGGGGGG
>JAOXJP010226516.1:0-11474 GCA_025762735.1 Platanus orientalis | reverse complement strand
GAAGGGCCTCATTGTTATTTTCTTATCTTTGGGAGTTCAGTTGCAATATGTAACAGGGATTATTACAATTAGTGGTGCGTGCACCAATTTGTAATTAACAAAAGATAGGGTGTCCTTATTATAGTTTGACTTAAATAAGGATACTGGGCCCCACAGCCTAAGGATAAGAATCCCAAAAGGATCGCACACCCCCTAGGGTTACTTTGGCTTCTCAAATACTTTATATATAAAGGTGTCCACATTTAGATAGGGTCTTGTAACTTTTCTGAAAGTGGGAGAAGCACAGAGAATTCTAGAGTAAGTGTGGATACTTTGGAGACCGGGTTGGATTGGATTCTTGTATCTGGTTTAGCTATTAAGGTATTCTTCTTAAACCTCCTCTAAGATTAAATCTTAGAGATTCATATGATGATCATGGGAAAACATATGTAGATATATGGTTGTTTAATGAACTTTACTAATTTCTATGTTTAAGAACGATAAACTTCTATCACTTTCATCCCCCTTACCAAGTCATCAATATTCCCCCACCCACCATAATCCAATACCTACTGAACCGAGTCCCCTTGGGCTATCTAGTTGAGGAAGTGGAAGATCCTAAAATTTCAAAAGACAAGCTGGAAAAGCTCACAGCTTTCATTACCCGGTCAGGCAGAGTCTCCAAACTGGTCACATATCTACACCTTGAAGGCAAAGGGAAAGAAAAGATGATAGAAGAAGAAACAAAGACAGAAACATAGAGACAAACTAGAGAAGCAAAAGAGAATAAAGAGAATGAGATTTTTGAAGTAGCTATTCGGAAGTCTCACTTGTTCTTGATTGAGCAGTTATCTAAGACACCTGCACAGGTCTCTATCTTAAGCCTTTCGCTAACATTAGAGCAACATAAAGAGAGATTCCTTAGTATACTCAAAAAGTCTTTGTGGATGCCTCAATCACACCAGACAAGTTGGAAAATATGGTGGTTAGGGTATCAACACTGTGAAGCATCACATTCTTAGAGGATGAAATCTACGAGAGTGACACCGTGCACAGTAGAGCTATCTACATCACAACACGCCACTCAAACATATGTATTCCGCTCATCTTGGTAGACAACGGGTGTGCTCTAAATATCTGTACTAAAGATACACTGGACACATTGGGAATTCCCTTGGACTATATAAAATCTAACCCCTGTGATATAAGGGCCTTCGACAATTCAATGAGTCAAGGCCAATGAAAAGTGTTCATTCCCCTAGTGATAGAAGAGAGAATGTTCCAAATCCAGTTTCAGATACTGAGCATACCATCCTCCTTCACAATGCTATTGGGAAGACAGTAGATTCATCAAGCGGGTGTCGTCCCATCCACTCTTCACCAGAAGGTCAAGTTCATCATCAATGACGAGGTCATTACAGTGGCAACAAATACGGATGTCATCACAATGACAGGTCAAAAGATATTGGGACTTCGGAACCTGCAAGCTCCAAACACTTTCACTTCATATTAGTTTGAGGTTGTACACACAGAAAAAAAGTAGCAGAGTTAAAGAGGAAGGCTGAAATACTTCCTCCAAAATTCAACATGATGGCTAGAATGAAGTTCAACCTGAACAAAGGCCTATGCAAGAATTCTCAGGGAAGAAAGAACCCCATCAAGGCCATCAGAGTACCATACAAGGTAGCTTAGGGTTCAAAATTCTTCTCAAGCATTAGTTCAAGAAAAACAAAAAAGAAAAAAGCCAGCCGCAAGACCACACCGCATTTTGTATCAGCTTCTGAACTCTCCGAAACCTATAAAATCGTGCCAACCAAACCATCAGCTCGAACAGTACCATTCAAGCCCAACACAGAACACATGCTAATAGAACAAGTCACAATTCCACCTCCAGTCATCAGTTAACATCCTACCTATCATCTAGAGGCTGCTCTTCACACCCACATGTCCAACACCTAGCTATCCGTCCCTGAGATTGGGGAATGCTCAACCCCCAATACCTCAGAACATAGGGAGGACAACCTAGCTCCTCTAAGTCTACTCTCACTCCCCGGCAATGTCAGAGAAGCACTACAATCAGTAATTACTAGTGGAGAGTTAGATTTAGGTGAGCTTGACCTTGACCAAGTCAACATGGGTACCTGAGGGAGCCGTAGAGCAATTCTGACTAGCCAACTCCACAACAATAGAGAATGAGGACCAGGTGATGGATTGATTGATTGAGAAAAGAGACCAAGAAGAGCCACCCCTTCTCTACTCCAGTTCAAGTTTCTAAAAGCTTTTAGTCTTATATTTTCACCCTTTTTGTATAAGAACTACGTAGACTTGATCCCTAATGACTCATGAAATGTCAAAGCATTTTACCAATGCACCTAGAAGAGGTACGTAGCCAACCTAAGACAGCTTCAGGCCCAGTCACTATTGAAAAAAAATATTTTTTTTAACTTTCTTTACCCTTGTAGTCAAAGAACTACGTGCAGCTTGATCTTGACAGACCAATGTTTTCAAAAGCACTCATGCTAAAAGTCAAGTATATAGGAAACCTAAGAAGTAACTTTAGGCTCAGCTGCTTTTTAAAAAAAAATGTAAATTTGGTCCACCCTGAGACCAGAACTATGCGCAACTTGATCCCGACTGAACAAGTCTTCTTAAGCTTGTGATCAACGCAAATATCGAGTATGTAGGCAACTTGGAGTCTGATTCCAAGTCTAGTTGCTCTTTTCGAGTATTAAATCTCTTTTTCATGTAAATTCATACTAAAATCCTTTCTTTCAAAAATAGGAACAAGAAGAATGGAATGATGATGAAATGATGCCAAAAGTGGTGATCAAGGCCTTTGAGCGCCAAGAGAACCGAAATCTTCCATCGGTAAATGACCTCCAAGAGATCAATCTTAGGTCAGAAACCATGCTTAGAGTTATGAAAATTAGGACCCCCAACACTTCAAATCTAGGGCATGCCATGTTGAACTTACTTAGAGAATACATAGACATCTTTGCATGTACTTATGCAGACATGCTTAGTCTAGACATAGACCTTGTCACCCATAAGCTTCCCACTAACCCGAATATTCATCCTATCAAGCAAAAGCCTAGGCGTTTAAGACTAAAATGGTCCTTAGCCCTCGAAGAAGAAATCCAAAAATAACTAGATGTAGGCTTCCTTTTATCTGTCCAATATCCCCAATGGTTAGCCAACATCATCACTGTACCCAAGAAGGACGACAAGGTCCAAATGTGTATAGATTACAAAGACCTGAATAAAGATAGTCCCAAAGATGACTTTCCACTACCCCACATTGATGTGCTCATAAACAGTACTACCGAATAAGAGATGATGTCCTTCATGGATGGGTTCTTAGGCTACAATCAAATCAAGATGTCAGTGGAAGACTATGAGAAGATTGCTTTCATGACTTGTTAGGGCACATTTTGCTACAAAGTAATGCCCTTCGGTCTCAAGAATGCAGGGGCAACATATCAACGAGCCATAACTCCCCTTTTCCATGACATGATAAAAAAGAGATGGAAGTTTATGTTGACGACATGATTGTCAAATCCTGTCATAGAGAAGATCACCTAAGCCATCTTCGAAAGCTGATTACCCAACGAAGGAAATACAAATTGAAGCTAAACCTAAACAAGTGCATCTTTGGAGTCTCTCATGAAAAATTGTTAGGCTTCATCATCAGTGAAAGAGGGATAGAAGTTTATCCATACAAGGCCAAAGCAATCATTGGAATGCCTACACCTCGTACAGAGAAGGATGTACGCAGTTTCTTAGGGCATATCCAATACATCAGTCGTTTCATTGTTCAGCTCACTCCTATCTATAAGCCCTTGTTCAAACTACTAAGGAAGAATGTTCCAACCTAATGGAACAATGACTGCCATATTGCTTTGACAAAATCAAGAATTATCTGCCAAGCCCACCTGTATTGATTTCTCTAGAGCTAGACCATCCACTCATTTTGTATCTGACTATACATGACAACTCCATGGGATGTGTGCTAGGACAACATGATAAGACAGGGAAAAAGGAATAGGCCATTAATTATCTAAGCAAGCATTTCATTTATTATGAAACCAGATACATGCCTCTTGAGAAGACCTGTCTCTCCTTAGTCTATATCACCAAAAGTTGTTAGCACTATTTCCTTTCATACAAAGTGTTTATGATATCTCATATAAATCCCATCAAGTATCTATTTGAGAAACCAATAACTACAGGAAGAACTGCTCGATGGCTCATGATGCTATCAGAATTTGACATCACATGTCTCATAGAAAGCTATCAAGGGGCAACCAATAGCTAATTTCTTAACAAATGGACTAGCAGATGAACCTTTATTCTTGAAATTTGACTTCCCAAATGAACACATACTTTGCGTTGAAGTTGAATCCAGCAAGATAGTTAGATGGAAGATGTGCTTCGATGGAGCTGTCAATCAACTAGGTTGTGAGATTAGAGCCATGCTCATTTCTCCTACATGTATCCTCATTCTAATTATCGCAAGACTACACTTCCAATGCACCAACAATATAGCCGAGTATTAAGCTTGCATTATCGATTTGAAAGCAGCCATTGATCTTGGCATTGATGAATTAGAAGTCTATGGAGACTTAGCACTTGTTATCTTCCAAGTAACCAGAGACTAGTTCATCCGAGAGGAGAAATTTTTAGACTATCGTGAATGTCTACAAATCCTATCCAAGAGCTTTGAATATTGTACTTTCGACTACATTAGCAGAAGAAGGAACAACTTTGCAGATGCTTTGGCCACATTAGCTTCAATGATTGGCATCCCTTAAGGAGCAGTCATGATACCAATTAAGATTGAATAGAGAAATGAGCCAACATATTGCCTCCAGATTACAACAACTGATCTGAACAAGGAACTATGGTTCCTCGACATAAAAAATTATCTGGAAAATCAGACTCTTCCATCCATGGCTTTGAAGAATGATCAATGTGCTCTGTAGAGATTAGCAACTCAATTTGTTTTACATGGTGGGACCTTGTACAAGAAGTCCCCTCATTATGTCCTCTTGAGATGTGTAGATGAAGCCGAAGCCTCCACTATCATTGAAGATAACCACGGAGGAGAGTGCGGCCCGTACATCAATGGGCTCATGCTTGCCAAAAAGATTATTCGACTAGGCTACTACTAGTCAACTATGGAAATAGATTACTGTCAACATGTAAAGATTTGCCACACTTGCCAGTCTTATGCCAACATCAACAAAGCACCAATTTCCAAATTACACAACTTGACTACTCCTTGGCCATTCTCCATGTGGGGAATTGACGTAGTAGAACCTATACCTCAGAAGTCCACCAATGGACATCTATACATTATTGTGGCTATTGACTATTTCACCAAGTGGGTCGAAGCCATATCTCTAGTAGCAGTCACAATGAAGAACACAATCAGATTCATATGGAGAGACATCATTTGTCGATATAGTGTTCCCAACAAAATCATTACTAACAATGCAACCAATTTTGTGGGAAAGGATCTTGAACTACTCTGTAAAAAGTTCAAGATTCACCACCATTGATCTTCTCCATACAGACCATAGATGAATGGAGCAGTACAAGTAGCCAACAAGAATCTCAAGAAGATCTTACAAAAAATGACTGCTAATCACTCCAACTGACATGAAATGGTGCCTTACGCACTTATGGCCTACAGATTTTTAATTTTTACTTCAACAGGGGCAACCCCCTACTCATTGGTCTATGGCATGGAGGCAGTCCTGCCAATTGAATTTGAAATTCTAAGTCTCCGAGTCCTAGCTGAGGCAAAGATTCTAGAGTCAGCAAGGGCACAAGTTTGACATGATCAACTAAACTTTATTGATGAAAAGAGACTGCAAGCAATAAGTAATGGGGAAGCCTATCAGAGGTGCATGGTCACAACATTCAACAAATGGGTTGGACCCAGAGATGTCGAGGAAGGGCAGTTAGTTCTCAAGAAGGTCCTTCCACATGAATAGGCACCACGGGGGAAACCTCGGCCAAATTATGAAGGACCTTTCATTGTCAAACAGAAGCTATCTGGTGGGGCACTACTATTGGGAAACATGGATAGGGAAGACTTCCCGAGATTTGTAAACTTGGACCAAGTCAAAAGGTTCTGTGCTTGACTACTGTAAAATTGTCTTGTGCTGGAAAGCTTGAAATGAAAAGACTTTGAACGGTCATTTTGTTGAAACATTCTCCTACCCATTTACATTTTGTACCTCCATAATCATGTTCATCTCTACAAATCTGAAGCAAAAAAATCAATGGTTCAACAAAAAAAAAGCAAAAGAGAAAAGCAAGAAAGAAAATCTTATAAAGAACCATGATTTTCTTCAAAACATGGAAGTTTATAAAGAACCATGATTTTCTTCAAAATATAGAAATCTTGTATAGAACCATAATCTTCTTCAAGAAATGAGCATTTTGTGGAGAACCATAATTGTCAATTTGCAATCAGCCTCTGAGCAAGAGCCACTCATATCTATATTTCTAGATCCTTTCAATTTCACCTACTCAACGGTAGACCTTGACATTATTTAGCAAACCATTCATTCAGCAAAGCAATTGTTTAAGCCTCTTAACACTTTGAGAAGTTATAAGCAAAAGTCAGCAATACACAAGTCAAGCATTCAACCAACTTTGGAACAAGAGCATGTGCCTCGTCCAATCACCTTCCAAAAAGCCCAGACCTGTCTGAACACAGGGGCAAAAAAGGGACAAAACAAAAAAAAAACATTGTAAAGCTCAGAATGAAAACTAGAAACAACATTCTAACCCAGTCTTGGAAAACAGGGGCAAAAAAGGGAGCAAAATTAAGTCAACACTTAAGGTGAAAACCAGAAATGGCACCCCAATTCAAGTCAAGTCAATCAAGTCATGAGCACACATCATCAAAAGTCATTTCCTGACAAAGCAAGAACAAAGACCTCAAATATAGGCATTTAATCTCGCTCTCCCTGAAGAGGCACATTCAATATCTAAAATTTGTAAACCTTTCATGCCTCGCCCGAACTAAGCATAGCAATATGGCATATGAAAACATGACCCTATGTATTCAAGAGTAATGTGACATGTCATTTCTAATGTTCAAAGACCTTAAGGGGCCCATTTTTTCAAATCAATGGAAGATTTCATAAAATGAATTTTCAAAACCTCTTTCAAAATCAAATGCAAAGGCTAGCTAATCTAGGTTTTAAATCTCAATCATCGATCAATCAACACTGTCAATCATTAGAAAGCATCGTCCATATCACTTGGGAAGACTTCTACACAGTAGTCAATGACTCTGGGATCAAGGAGTAGTAAAGCTTGAGATGAAGCATCATCTCTAGCAAAGCGCCATTCACTGCCAAGCAAAGCTAAAGATTGTATGTCATCTCCCAAAGAAAGCGGAGACGATGCATCATCTCCCATCAATTGTGATTGGAGATAACCCGTCACCTCCCAATAAAAATTGAGATGAAGCATCATCTCCAATAAAATGCCATTCACAGTCAAACAAAACTGGAGATGATACATCATCTTTAAAAATGTCAAACAAATTCTCATTCCATATCAATCTTGAAATAAAGATTGATGCATCACCCGTTAGCAAGAGAAATTTGGGCTGAGGCCCTAAGCAATGAAAATGGGGGCATGGGCCCCAAAAAAAATGAAATTTAGGCCTCCGCTCATTAAGAAAGTTGAGCCTTGGCCCTAAAGTAATGAACAGTGGGCACAAACCGCCAAGCAAATGAAATTAGGCCGTGGCCCTTGAGCAATGAAATTGGGCCATGGCCCTTAAGCAAGGAGATTGGGCCATGGCCCTTGAGCAAGGAGATTGGGACGTGGGCCCTGAGTAATGAATTTGGGCTTTGGCCCTTAAGCAAGGAGATTAGGCCTTGGCCCCTCTGCAATGAAATGTGGGCCATCGCACCTTAAGGAATTTGGGCCTTGGCCCCTCTATAATGAAATATGGGCTACCACCCTAAAGGAATTTGGGCCTTGGCCCCTCTATAATAAAATGTGGGCCGCCGTCCTTAAGGAATTTGGGCCTGATCCCCTCTGTAATGAAATGTGGGCCACTACCCTTAAGGAATTTGGGCCTTGGCCCCTCTATAATGAAATGTGGGCGCCACCCTTAAGGAATTTGGGCCTTAGCGCCTCTGTAATGAAATGTGGGCTGCCATCCTTAAGGAATTTAGGCCTTGGACCCTCTACAAAGAAATGTGGGCCACTGCCCTTAAGGAATTTGGGTCGCGGCCCCTCATCAATGAATTGGGCCTTAGCCCCTCTACAATGAATTGTGGGCCGCCGCCCCTTAATGAATTTAGGCCTTGGTCCCTCTGCAATAAAATGTGGGTGGCCCCTTAAGGAATTTGGGCCTTGGCCCCTCTACAATGAAATGTGGGCCATCGCCCTTAAGGAATTTGGGCATTGGCCCCTTTGCAATGAAATGTGGGCCACCGCCCTTAAGGAATTTAGGCTTTGGCCCCTTTGAAATGAAATGTGGGCCACCGCCCTTAAGGAATTTAGGCCTCGGCCCCTCAGCAATGAATTGGGCCCCGACCCCTCAGCAATGAAATTGGGTAAAGGCCCCCTTCAAAGTAACGTCGATCCCCAAAGATCCCCATAATTTTGAAGTAAGCCTTTTAAATCTCCCAGCATGAACCAGCAAGCACATGAAATGTGAAGTCCACTCTGTTGGCAAAGCAACTACAGCTAAGACCATACATATGGTAATGTTTGATAAAAAAGGATGCGTCGATCATTTTTTACCTTGATATTAGACCGCACAAAGGTTCAGTGAGGACTCCACCTCACAGAAAGAGCCAATTTTTGACATCACAGATTACCTATTGAGCATAGGCAAATGTCGATCATCGTTCCATTACCTATGTAACATGACAAACCATGAATACATAGCACCGATCCTTATGATCTCCATGGCTTTCAGAGTTAAGCCCAAAAATATCCTGATATGCTCTACTTAGCCCACAGTAAGTTCGGTGAGGGACTCTAGGTTACCTCACCAGAAATGGTTAAAACCGTTGACATGACAGATTGCCTTTTAGGCATAGGTAAGTGTCAACATCAATCCATAGCCTATATATCATGACAACTGCCATTGGAAATTAGTTGAAATAGGTATGTAGCACTGATCCTCCGTGATCACCACGGCTTTTGGAATAAGCCTAAAAACTTCTTGATATGCTCTTATCAGGCCACCACAGGTTCGGTGAGGGACTTTAGGTTGCCTCACCAGTAAATGGCTGAAACTGTTGACATAGCAGACTATCTACCTGGGTATAGATAGATATTGACCTCTATCCGTAGCCTATATACCATGACAATCATCTTTAGAAATTGATTGAAACAGATATATAACACCGATTCCTTGAAATCTCTATGGCTTTTGGAGTAAGCCTAAAAACCTCCTGATATACCTCATGTAGGCTATATAGGTTCACTAAGTTATGTCAGTCCTCGACTTTGTAGAAAGACCTTCACAGATAAACCGCCTATTTGTGGTGTAGGTAGGCATCATCACTTCATAGCCTACGTATTATGCCAACCATGTTTGCAGATTGGATGGTTGAAGTACATACGTAGCACCGGTCTCTCAAGATCCCATGGCTATTGAAACAAGCCTAAAAATTTTCCTACAAGCCCTGTCAGTAATCCCTGAACCGTGAACAAATTGTGGCATAGCATCCTAGTTATTCGGACATAGCTGAATGCTACACTTCGATTCATAGTCTATGTATTATCTTAGTGCTAATACCGTTAGGGAGTTATGCATAATACATAGCATTGGGTTCCTTGTTATCACACCCCCCATAGTTTCCAGAGGGAACCTAACAACATCTCCAGTCCCGGCCGGTCCTTTATCTACCCTCTATCTAAGTTAGGATAATTATAGGGTATGACCCACTTGTGATGTCTATTTATAGAATGTAAATACACATCAAAATTTAATCCATAAAGTCTATGAAATTCCTAAGGCCATAGCTAGACTGTTATCATGCTTGAAGAATCATCCTCACAGCAAACGGGTTACTTATGAGAAAAGCCCACCACTACTTCTCGGGAAAGAGCTCATAACATTTCTCTACACATCCAAACCAAGCCACCTTTCCAGTTCAAATTTTGGCATAGCCCAGTTCATACTTTTAAATGGCTTACTTGCATCGGCCATTCTAGTTAGTACTTTATTTGTCGCATGATTTACTAATGGCCACCCCATCACATTTGCTTGGCATTGAACAATGAGCAATGCCACACTTCGATCCATTAAGTCTATAGAATGCTAGCTTCTAGCAATAATGTTTTGTTATTCATAGTCTAAGCAATTATCAAGCTTGAGTAGTACTTCTATAACACGGGTTACTAGTGAGAAAAAACCCTTCCATAACTTCTTGGGAAAGAGCATACCAACATTTCTCTATAAGTTCTGACAGTCACCGGTTAACAGACCAACTTGTTGGCAATGACCTTAGTGACGCTTGCTTATTGGGACATAAGCAATGTGTACCTTTAAATGTTGTGTGTTATATCTACTTTAGCAAAAACTGGGTTGCTATCACCCGGGCAAGGCACAACACCCAATCCTAATGGATTCTACCCCAGCTTTCAGAGAGTCATAAATTATTCCTTGCCCTTCCCCCCGCCCTGACAATATTTAAGTGGGATGAAAATATTGTTATGGATAAATCCATAGCCTATGTAGCCATCACTTTATGATGCGTAGCACTGACCCTCCAAGGTCTCATTGCTTTTCTACAGACCATGAGTCCTGTAAAATAGAACATTTGCCTAAGTGGGACAAAGGCAATGTTGTAGATAGATCCTGCTATCTATCATGAATGATGTAAAGCCACACATGATTTCGGAAATGATATTTAGTGCATGTGTACCATAATTGATGTAAACTGAGCAATGCTCAATCATAACTACATATATTTTCCATAGCTTTTCCAGGCAGAGCTTCACTAACATCCCTCATTGAGTCCCATTAAAACTCTCAAGGATAGTCATAAAAGACTTCCAAGCAATCAACTTCACAAATGAATCAATGATAATACAATGCAACAAATGCAAAATATGTCAATGTGCAACTTCATAAGCAACTACCAAACAATTCATACAAGTTAAATTCATCAAGCTAGCCAGAAGCAAATACAAGTGCATAAGTCATCTGAATGGTTTGTGTGTTTACAGCCTTTGCATGACCCATTTTCCGCAATGTTTTCAGTAATATTTTCAAGTTGTTACGCTCGATATCGATGACTTACATGTCTCCCGATGCAGCACATATGCTAATAGCAACACTCGAGGAGTAAGAGAAAATGTCAATTGCTTGCATGTAACCCACAAATAGCCTATGTTTCAAAACCAAGGAAGTCCCTTTATCGGTGTAGACTCAATTTTGAAAACCAGAATGAAGGAATTTACAAAAACACCAAAAGAGCCTACTCCTGACCTGAGAA
>JAOXJP010226515.1:0-11474 GCA_025762735.1 Platanus orientalis | reverse complement strand
AAATCTAAGATGGTAAAGTAGCATTCTGAAATTCCCTCTTCCTTGAATATGACTATAAACTTTGGCTTGTCAACCGAACTAAACTGAATACAATTGTGCAGGTATTTGGATGTTGCTATACAAAAAAGTTGTATGCTATACATCTATAATAGCATTGTGTTGTTCCTTGGGTTGCTCGTACAGTCTTAACACTTGAATAATCATTGTTGTTGTTCTCTCATATTGCATAATCTCTATGTATTCTTAGATTCTATGCATGATGGACCCATGAACATGTACGTAGACATATAACCAGGCAAGTGGTCACAGAGATGAATCATGCTTAGATATGGTTAAAACAAGTTTCCATACATGCTTCCATGAGCATGTAAAGCTGTCATATTAGCTGACATGCATTCATGGCTTTGTGCATGGGTGCATCTAGTATGTAGTGCTCATACTATTTGGGTCCATGGCTTTTTTTTTTTTTTTCATTTTTTTTTTATATTTCAAGTCTAAACCATCTTGAGCCTTCAGGATTTTACACCTAAGTTGGTGCATTTGAATATATAGCTAACATCTCCTATTTGACAGTTCTGTTTAATGAGAACTTCCTCATAAGCTACTTTTGATGAACTTGGACTTAGATTCCAAAATTAGTCTTTTCCTCCCTAAGTTCACTTGGTTTAAGGCTATTTAGCTGGATTTGCTCCGTAGAACTCCTATGTAACTTCATTGAGTTTTTTCTTCTTTCTATTTAGACATACTTTAGAAAACGCTTACTAAAGTATATTTTAAGAAGTGTTTCAAAAACGCTTCCTAAAGTCTCTGACTTTTTGCAATGCAGGTCAAAACAACACTTAGAAAATGTTCTTTATAACTATAGGAAGCGTTTTTTAAACATTCGAAAAAGTGTTTTTTGTTGTAGTGCTATGTGAAAAATCTAGCTTATGTTAGCTATGTTTAAAGTTTATTCAAGTGACAAAAATGCCCTCCTTCCTCAAACAACTGAAAGTATCCAAAATGCATTCTTTTATTTTATTAACTAACCAAAATGCCCCTGAATGGAAATTTTAGCTCATTTTTGTTATGTTTCAGGTCTATTCAAATGACTATAATGCCCTCCTTTTTCAAGCAACTGGGAGGAGTTTTTTAGTATACATTATCCAAAATGCCCTTTATTATTTTATTAACTAACCAAAATGTTCCTACGTACAAAATCTAGCTCATGTTACCAATGTTTCAAGTCTATTCAAATGACTATAATGCCCTTCTTCCTCAAGAAACTATGAGGAGTTTTTTAAGCACACAAAATACCCAAAATACCATATGTTATTTTATTTATTGACCAAAACGCTCGAGTTGAAAATATAGCACGTGTTAGCTATGTTTCAGGTCTATTCAAATGATTAAAATGCCTGCCTCTCTCAACTAATTGTATGGAGTTTTTATAATACACAAAGTACATAAAATGTTGCCTATTGTTTTATTAATTAACCAAAATGCTCCTAGGTGGAAAATCAAACTCATATTAGCTTATGGAAAACTAAAAAAATATGACTAGTTTTTCTCTCCAAGTGATCTTTATATTGGGTAAACTGTAATAAAATCCCAATAAAAGTATATAACATCTTTGCAACGATTATCAACGAACTGAAGGCCATGTATAAGCTCAAATTTAACAGCTACAAAACTTTGGTACCTAATTTGCAGAACTTGGGTCTTCAGTGATGGGTCATAGAAATTCAAGGCCATCCACTAGGCAGAATAAAAACAAAATGGTGGTTAGTGAGATTTTTGAATATTTGTGCATCCAAATAAAGATGGAACCACCTCCGATATTATTCATGATCTTGTTAATAATGTAAAAAACCAACGGAAATGTGAGTCCATGACTGACGGCGCTGAGGAAACTCGTAATCATCAACCACATATAGATATGGTCAGCATGCATGAAGATAGCCCAAATGGAGCTCCTTTTAATGGAAGTGACAAACAAAAAACAGAATCTCACTTTTTTTTCTTTCTCTCTTTGTCTATTCCCTTACCCGTATTGCTAGTATAATTGTAAGAGGATAAACAGAGAATTCAGTATTAAATAATCGTAGTAGCTATTTTTTAATTTATTTATTGGAAGGAGACTGGGAGGATCTCCAGAAAGCATCACACACTCACCTACTTTCATTATGACAACAACGAAAAAGATTGCAGTCGACAGTGCACCAGAATCCTCTTCTGCGACTCGTTTCTTGACCTTTATTTAATATCATGAAACAGTGAACGCATACACATAAGAAAGGGAAAGGGAATTTTACACCTAATTTGTCTGTCCCCCCATGTCCCACACACAAAAGGTGAGGTTTTATAGGGTTAAAACTGTAAAAACAGTTTTAAAATGAAAAATATGTACCCAAAAAAATGGGATTTCTATGGTTAAAACCATAGTTTTGAAACTGGACCAGATCGAGCAATCCTACCCGCTTTGACCTGACCAACACCATTAATGGTTCTATAGAAGTTTAAAACTATAATCTGTCAAAAATCGCATATAACCAATAAAACTGGTCAAAACTGGCCATAAGCCTTTCCAAATTCCAATCCCCCATAAAATGTTTTATATTTTTGGGTATTTTATTACATTTTTAGGTATGTCTAAACATTAAAAACTCGGTCACAAGTCTTCTAATGCATTAAAAATTGTTTTATTTTTTGTATTTTATTATGTTTGAAACAAACCGTGATTAGATATGTAAATTGATGACAAACCGGGTTGGACCTGAACCATCCACCTTAATGGTTCGATGGCCGTAAACTATGGTTAAAACCATAAAAAAATGTTCAAGTGACTATTTGCTCCATATTTAGAAGAAGCACAAAATTAAAAAAACCATCACATGTCAGCCTGTGGTGTGGGGATACAGGGGGACAAAAAATTGGGTGTGGCAGATCATGTTGAAAATTTTAGCTTTTCTTTTTTTTGGGCTTCTGAAACTTCGGTTATTGAAATATTGACAAAAATTGCTCCAAATTAGTTTACCTTTAATTTATTATTTGTACTTTTCGGGTATCTTTATTTATCTCTTTAATTGTTGTTTTAAGACCTAAATATTCCATTATAAACTAAGCTATTAACAAAGTGAATGTCACTTATGTAGCTGAAATAAGCACAATTTCTTTCCCATTATTCATAATATATATTTAGGCAATTTTTCAGCAAAAAATCATATGAACACATTAAAGACTATTTATATTTCAGTAAAAATATATTTTGACAATTTATAGAAAATATTTAAATATTTCCTTAGAAAGACTGATATATTTTATAGCAAATTTGTGTATATTTATGACACTTGAGCTTGGATATAAAAGATTGAGATTAAGAACTACTTGGGTCCTTCCTGGGAAGGTCTATTAGGGCCTGAAGTCATAGCATTGGATGATCTCAGTCATTCGATTTTGTGTACATGTAAAACATGCATATAAACCCTTAGGTAATGGTACAATAAGATATATATGGTGGACATATCATTTATTAGGTGTCACCGTAGAATAGAATTCTAAAGGAGAGTACATGTGATATAGGTTTGTTTACAACTAACAACATTGTATATTTATTATGAAAAATATATGGATGGATAGCCAAATTTCCTTATATCTTTCACGTGTTTAGTTAGGTAAGTGTTTATAATACTAGATATTTCGAGATATATCTTCTTCTTCTATTATTTATTTATTTAAGGCCAGCCTGCTATTGCACCAACAACCCCACACTACCACTTGCGGGGCCAAGGGTTGGGAGGAGGCAGACATAAATATAATCTATTATGAATTGATGTCCGTGGGGTTTGAAACTCTGGCTTCTCCATTGGAAAGGTCATACCATGTCATCTCTTATGGAGAGGCACATGTTGCGAGTAGGAAGGGCTATCAATCGGGCCAAGGTCTGTGCGGACTCAGTCCAAAATGTTTTATCCGAACCTGAACTTGGCCCGAATATAACTTCAGGCCTAAAAGTTGAGCCTGAATTCAGCCCATTTTAAAACAATGGTATCCGGGCTGAGTTCAGGCTACTCAAATTAAAACTCTTTTCTTAATTTTTGGTTGATTGTAGGCCCATTATTGCCCCTAAATGCATATTTTAAGGGTTTTTCTTTTAAACAATTGACACTTGAACTATTTGATGATGCTAAATTTGTTAAAAATATATGGATCCAAAAAGAAAAAAAATAGACCTAATATCAACATATAAATAAAATTATTTTTTGCTAAATAGTTAGGACCAGTCCGGGTTGGGTCCAGGGCTGACCCGAACTCAACACGAATAGAACTTTGTGCCCAAACTCAACCCATCTGGGAAATAGGCTAGCCCAACCTGATTATTTTTCAGTCCGGACATGTTGAGCTTTGGGCAGAGCTAGGCTAAGCTGAGGTTAGCTAGCACAAGCCTGGTATAATAATATGGGTCCCAAACCTGAGTTCAACCTAATACACTGGGTCCATACCTAGCCAGCTAAAGATCATTGGGTTTAAAATGGGCTCAGGCTAGCTTGAGTTCCATAGCTATATCCCGCTCTCTTCTCATTCTTTTCAGGGCTCTTTTGATAATCGTTAAATTTTAGTCGATTGGCAATTAGAATTAAAAGAATAATATATTCTCCCTACAATACAATTTATAATTACTATTTTAGATTAGGCCCACATGTATGACTTGGGGCAGGGCTAGGTCTGAGCCCAATCCAAAGTTGTTAGACACCCAAATCTATTCTTCATGTATGGCATGTTTGAGCTCAGCCCAAGAAACTGATTCCAAATTCGACCCAACTAATGATAGGTAGTCTCAGATCGGTCCAATCTTCACAGTTTTATTGATGACATAATTTTCTACACATGCATATTAATCAATCTTACAAATATTACTAACCTGTGTTTAAAAATAACTTATACGAAGGTATATGTAACTATATTTACAACATAATTTTGTTATAAATATATAATTTAAAGCCATGCTGCATACATATGTTATTTTATAAAGGCTCTAGGAGGCCAAGGTCAATCCAAACTCAGCCCAATCAATCACCACCCCATCCACTGCAGATTGGCCAGATGGGCCTCGGGTTGACTAGCCTAAACATAGGTACTAGTACAAAGATAGTTGTTGGACTTACAAATCTATTAAAGATGACCAAGCAAGTATCTATTACATGATGAGTATAACTGATCAATAATGCCTAAGTAGGTCATTTACAATATAAATTCATTGTTTTCAAAGGTAGTCTAAAATATTTATTATTAAGGGAAAATATCTTTAAAAAAATGGATAAAAAGAATTCTATTCATTCAACCCATGGCAAAAAAATGATCCATCTCTTACCCATTTCTTATAACTTCTTGGTTGTTAGAGAATTTAATATAGAAAATTACTTTTAAAAATCATAGTTTTAAGTGTTCGAAATATTCTTACCCATTTCCCAATCGTTGAAGCATGTAAGTGAAAAAAAAAAAAAAAATTACAAATTTTTTCGCTTGATATTCTCACATTCTACAGGATTCTTCATAATTTCTATCTTATTATAGTTTTCAAGTTATGGGGGTTATTTGACAGCTTGGCTCAGTGTTTAAAAACCAGCTGGTAACCAGAAAAACTCGGCCGAGTTACTCGACTCGACAAAGTTCCTGGTTGACTCGTCCCAAAAACTAGGATGACGTCAACCAAGTAATTTCATTGGAGGTTGGCGAAAGAGTAGTAAATACCCGTAGGTCTCATTCCGAAAAGTGTAGCATGGGCCCCTTTCTCCACCACATTTCCTTTATCCAAAACTGCAATTTGATCACAGTCTTGTATGGTACTCAACTGATGAGCCACAACTAATGCTTGTTCTACCCACCATAACGCCCTCCAATGCTTCTTGCACCACCTTCTCCGATTGACTATCAAGAGCACTTGTTGCCTCGTCCAGCAACAACACTGCCGGGTTCTTTAGTATCGCCCGGGCTATCGCAATGTGCTGCTTTTGCCCACCTGATAGTTGCATCCCTTTGACTCCACACCACGTACTATAACCGTCTTTGAGTGCCACAATGAAATCGCGAGCATTCGCTGCCTTTGCTGTTTCTATAATCTCTGCCTTGTCCATCTCATTTGAAGCACCATAGGCTATGTTCTCTCTGATCGTCCCATCGAATAGTGTTGGTTCTTGGCTAACTAATGCATTAATGTTGTTATGCGAAAACCTAGATCTATGATCACATGCAACAAAGAAGAAGAAAGAAAAATAAAGCAGAAAGCAATCACACCACAAGAGCAAAACGATTTACGTGGTTCGACTTTGAAGCCTTCGTCCACGGGCGAAAACGGAGAAGATGGGAGTAAAGTGTTTCTATACCATGTAATCTTGGTAGAATTCAAGCCAAGGTGGAGATTTGTTGGGTTAATGTCTTGTATTCAACCCAAGATATAACCCGGGATGATGATCCGAAAAACCCGAATATGACCAGAAAAATTGGCGAAGGTGAGCAAAGCGAATCCTTTGTATCCACTTTGGGGTCCGAATCTGACCCGCGTAGATTAGGGTTTTTGGGGGTTTATATTTAGCGTTTTTTCAATTTCCGTGCAGTCACACTATTCATTGTAATATCTGTTCTTCAATCATAGTAAAAGCTCTTCTCCCTTTTCGCCCGTGGACGTAGGCTTCAAAGTCAAACCACATAAATCGTTTTGCTCTTGTGGTGTGATTGCTTTCTACTTTATTTTTCTCTCTTCTTCTTTGTTGCATGCGATCATAGATCTAGGTTTCCACAAATGTGCTTCCTTAATGGCCTGAGATTGTATGACCTTATATCCCTCCCGTCAATCATCACCATACTTTTTAGCGGGTTGTAGAATCTCTCGATCAAGCTGATGATGGTTGATTTTCCGGACCCCCTTGGACCCACCAGTGCCGTTGATTTTCCAACTTCGATGATGAGAGAAAAATCTTTGAGGATGATCACATCGGATCTAGCTGGGTAACCGAAATCAACATCTCAAAGCTCTACATGACCAATTAACTTCTCGGGTTGGTGACCTTCTTGGTCAGTGGGTTCAATGCGAGTGTCTCGTTCAAGCACAACAAAAATTGAGGATTCCATGCCAGCGCCTTTTGCCAAGTCGGTAGTCATGGCTCCGGCTTTGGCAATGACAAGGCCAGTGCCTACTAAGATGATGAAAGCCTGGAAGAGGGCCTTGACTGTAATGTAGCCTTGGGAGATAAGCCTTCCCGCATACCAGTAGTTGAAGCCGAATGAGGAAGTCATGAGACAATGAGAAGTGCTAAGGACAATGTCGGCGAACCATGACTGGCGAATGCTCTCTTTTCGTAGGCCTTCTTGGGCTCGTTCCAGCATGTGGAGGATTCAAGCTTGGGACGAGATGGCGGTGACTGCTCGGAGATTGGATACGACTTCTACAGCAAGCTTGCTGGTTTCGTCTTAGGCTTTCGTGGCCTTGCTGGACAAGTGTTTAAGTAGAACCTGTCGGGTGTAAAAGGAAACAATGATCACGGGTTGGACCGTGACTATAATGATTGCAAGCCTCCATGCAATGATTAGGCCCATGGTGCAAGCAACGGTTACTAAAGAAAAGGTCTAGACAAGAAGCCATCCTATCTCCCACCAACAATCTCACCTGTAAATTTGTAGAAAGTGAGAAGCTTTATATATGGGAAACAATATGCTATGCCCAAAAAAAGTTCACATCATCTCCACTCTGATTGGACAAGTACCTGTGGCATGTCGTTTGACAAAGGGTGTATTAATGATACACATGTACTTATTATTTATTGTGTATTTACTGTAATATCCTCCTTTAATCATGTACATTGACACAAACACCATTTGTCATACCACATGTCATGCACGGATTACTAATGAAAGTGGTACCTGTCCATTGAGATGATTCAAATATTTTAATCAGGGAACAAATGTTCATTTGAACACTATTTTATGATTTTAATTAACCCAGTAAACCCCATTATTTATGGGTACCTTTATTTTTCATTTGAAAACTACTTTTACAATTTTATCCTAGAGCAAATGTTGTATCCAGGATTTGGTGTCCAAGACAATTGGACACCAGAAGTCAATGTTGAAGAAAATGGGAAAGTTTAGATGAAATTTCAAATTCTTGTGCATTTTCTTCCAGGTGTCATCCCTTAGTGTCCAAGACACCATCCTAGACACCAAATCATGGACAGAACTCACTATTTGTGAGTGGGGACAGAGAGGGATAGACAAATTGGGTGAAGCAAATCCTTTCCCTTTGGATAATGAGGACAAATGTCCTTTGATCCTATCCCGATGGTGTTTAGGACACCAAGAGACGTCATATGGACACCAAATACTGGACTGAACACATTATTTCAGATATAAATTATATAGAAGTAGCCCACAGATAGAGAGAAAAGTGTGGTTACAATGTTGGCATCCTTAGAGAGCCTAGAACAAACAGCTCTAGTAGAATTGTTATCTTGATCAAACCACCCAACTTTGTAAGTGAGAACATTCTCTCTCTAATTCTCTTAGTAAGGTACTCACCCATGGCTACTACAACAAAAATGGTTTTTAGCAGCATACTTTAAGAAGTGTTTTTGTACAAATGTTGTGAAAGGTATAGTATTATACAACGTTTCTCTAAAAAATGCTCTAAAAATGCTGTTAAATGGGTTAAATGACAAAAATAGCCTTAAAAAAATGCTATTTATACAACATTAAAACGCTTCTTATAAAGTCGGACAAAAAAAACCTTTAGAAGCATTTTGAACTCTTTAGAAAATGCTTCTAACAGCCAAACGCTGCCTATAGCCACGCCAAAAGACCTTTAGAAGCGTGTGAACACACTGCCAATCCAACAAAGAACACAGAATGCGTCTTTGTCTTCGACTTAAGTTCGCTATGATCAGTCAAAAAATAATCAGAGATCATGCTCCCCATCATGTACGAGTATACCGGCTGCACTGCCCCGAACAACAGGCACTCTCGTGAAGACGTTTATACGCTAGAGATTTACAGAAGAGAGAAGATACAGTATAACATAGGTTGGAAATGAAATCAGAGAAGAAGAAGAAGAAGAAGATGGACCACGCATCGCTCTTAAGATGCCTGATCCCCTATTTATAATATTTTTAGATATGTTATACACAATATTCTCTTGATAACTACCTCTCCACAGTTACAACGGTTTTACATAATATCCTAACAACCTTTACATTTGTTTTGCAGGAAGAGCAGCCACGTGTGCTTTATCATCCCCCCTCAAGTTGAGCTGGGGTGATTAAGCTAAACTTGGAATGAAACAACGAGAATTTTGGTAAACATAATGGCTTTGTGAGTATATCCGCCAGTTGGGCTTCCGTAGGAACGTAGTGGACTGAGATAACACCTTGAAGTATTTTTTTGTTTTTTCTAGAATGAAATGGTAATCAATCTCAATATGTTTCGTGCGAGCATGAAACACCGAGAGTGACGCCAAAGCAATCGCCAATTTGCTATCGCACCAGATGATGGGTATGCCTGGAATAGGAAGACGTATCTCTTGTAGTAGCATGGATAACCAGCATATCTTTGCAGTAATGGATAGTAAGGCATGGTATTCAGCCTCCATGGTTGACCGGGATATTGTCGTCTGTTTCTTAGACGTCCAAAATATAGGATTCTTCCCTAAATAAACACAGTAGTCGGTGGTTGACTTGCGATCACTAAGGCCGCTTACCCAATTAGTGTCGGAGAACCCTTGGATCATTAGAGAGCTTGGCTTGTAATGTAAACTCAGATTCTTAGTGCTAGCAAGATAGTGTAAGATACGCTTTAGAGCTTGAAAATGAGATAAACATAGGCGGTGTATATATTGACAGGCGGTGTTAATTGCATAGGTTAAATCTGGCCTAGTGATAGTGACATACTGTAGGGCCCCAACGAGGCTTCTATAGAAATGAGGATCATCTATAACTTTGGATTTCTTGATAACAAATGGAGTAGAGCATGGGTGACAAGAGACCATCCCGGCTTTCTGAAGTAACTTGGTGATGTAAGCTTGTTGAAAAAGTAAAATACTAGTGGAATTGTATGTAATATCAATTCCTAAGAACTATTTCAGAGGACCCAGTAACCGCATGGAAAAGTGGGAATCCAGATCAAGAAGACGCTTTGAAATAAAACTTTGAGTCATTACCTGTCAATAGGATGTCATCTACATAAACCAACATAATGGTTACTATAGTGTTTGTATGCCTAATGAATAAAGGAGTTGTCACAATGGCTCATCTGGAAGCCTTGAGATGTAAGAAAGTTAGATAACCAGGAATCCCACGCTCTTGGGGCCTGACGTAAGCCGTAAATCGCCTTCTTCAAAGAACAAACATAAGTAGGATGAGTGATATCAACAAATCCCTGAGGTTGCATCATATGAATATTCTCAGTAATTAGACCATGAAGAAATGCGTTTTTAGCGTCTAATAATTGATGTATCTGCCACGAGAAGTGCAATGCTAGCGATAAAACCAAACGGACAATTGTCATTTTTATCATCGAGCTGAAGGTATCCTGAAAGTTGAGGCCTGGTTGTTGATTATATCCGTTAGCAACCAGCCTGGCTTTGTGGGGAACAATACGTCCCTCAGAGTCTCTCTTAAGTCGGAATATCCACTTACAACCAAGAAGACGTTGTTCAGTTGATGGTCGAACTAAGACCTAAGTGCCTTGATTCATGAACACTTGATATTCTTCTAGCATAGCTTGACGCCATTTCGGGCATTTTGTTGCTTCTTTGTACGAGGATGGTTCCTCTTCACTTCAAGACAAAAGAAACTTCTTGGGTTTATGGATACCTAGTTTGGACCGTGTCACCATTGGATGACTTTTTATTAGTTGGTGAGATGAGATATCGGTTGGAGGGGCTGCAGTATCTCCAGAATGGACACCTATGGTTGAGTGTTGAGAACTATTATGAAAATTAGACGGTTGAGATTGAGCGAAAGAGTCATTTAAGAGTTGGCATTTGAAATTCACATGGTTGTGTACACGATTTAGAACTCCGTGGTATAGATGAAAAATCTGATGGTCTATATTTAAATGGTAATGAGACGTTAAATGGAATAGTTGTTGGGCGAATTGCTTCTGATGACGAATGAGACGGATCAAGGCCAAGTAAAGGATGATCTGGAGGGCTAGAAGAGGTGAAAGTACTGTCTATATCAAACAAAAACACATTTTCCCTGAATTGAACATAATGGCTAACATATACTTTACTGGAAGCTCTATCATAGCAGCGATAAGCTTTAGTTGTGGAGGAGTAACCAATGAGCACACACTGAGTAGACCGGAGTTCTAGTTTATTTATGTTGTAGGGGCGAAGCCATGGATAACAACTACTACCGAAAACCCGTAACAAAGAGTAATCAGGTTGCTTAAGAAATAACTTGCGAAAGGATGAATCACCTTGCAAAACTTGTGTCAGCATTCAA